>CAJNDS010002413.1:1157085-1357908 GCA_905221605.1 Symbiodinium natans
TTCTCTCTTTTTCTTTCTCTTTCTCTGTCTCTGTCTTTCTCTCTCTCTCTCTCTCTCTCTCTCTCTCTCTCTCTCTCTCTCTCTCTCTCTCTCTCTCTCTCTCTCTCTCTCTCTCTCTCTCTCTCTGTCTCTCTCTCTCTCTCTCTCTCTCTCTCTCTCTCTTCCACCCAACACTCACCCGAGGTTAGCAATCCTTGCTGTCCTCGAGGGCAAGCACGGTCGTGTTCTCGCAGCCCTGGGACATTGCTGCAGCTCTTGGGTTGCTATGTCAAGGGGATCCACCCGAAGATCCTTTCTCAATCCCATGGGCTATCGAAAATATAGCAGGGTCTATGCTGCCAACTTGATGAGTACGAGGCCATTCATTCATAGGGTCGGTTTAGGGGGTTGAGGTTAGGGGGGTCAAGGGGTTTAGGCGGTTTAGGGGGTTTCAGGGGTGTTTAAGGGGTTTAGGGGGTTTAGGACGTTTAGGGGGGAGTGGGGTTCAGGACGGTGTTGCTGCTGCTTGTCGTGGAGGCAGTCAGTGGAGTATGGCTGGTAGAACAGCCGAGCTCCTCACTGCTATATTTCTCGGAGCGGTTCCAGTGGCTGTTCGCTCATTTGAGTGCTTTGGGAATGAGGGTACCAAGCTGCACTAGTGAATGCACAAATGTGCCCTGCCACGAAGGTCATGAAGGTGTTCTTATGTTTGGGTGCTGCCTGAGGCATTTCAGCAGAACTTCTACATGAGGTTCTATGGACATCCCACAGCCAAGCCAACGGTAGTGCTGTCCAATAGCCCGCAGGTTATCCAGTTGAAGCATCGGCCCTTGAAGCGGTCTGAGCTGGCCAGCAATGTGAAGACTTCAGTTAAGGGTGTGAACCGGAAGGGCAAGAAAACTCATACAGCCTCCGCAGCCTTGAAAAACACTCAGCTACCTATCGGCACGCAGGTGTCATGACAGTTTTTTACCTGTGTCATGACAGGTTCTTACTGGTGCCCCAAGCCCCCAATCTGTCCTCTGCAAGGATCTATCCTTACAAGTTCGCATTGAAGTGCCTCGAGATCCAGGAGAATATCCCTGGCGATGGCAGAGATCATGGGCCGGCCGTGCCTTGGCTTTCATCTGATCTACACACGCTTCGAATGGGTGTGTCTGTGGGTCATGATAACTTGGCTTAGGTCGATGTGTCTACGGATTTGCGAGAAATGTACAAAGCCCTACCCTGGGGCGACACTTGGGAGGATTCGTCTATGCGGCTGGTGGTGTGGTATTTACGAAAATCGAAGAAGTTGCGCATACCTGATTCGTGGCTCTCACTGATACCAGACATTGTGCCACTGAGCACGGGTGGTCTCGTGTGAGTGGGTGTTTGGTCTGGCCCCCAAAAAAAGTAAATGTGCAGTTTTCGATGAGAGTGTGCGTTTTTTGGAACCGACTGTCCCGGACCCCCCCGTTTGTAAGGCCGGCTTTTCCTGTCCAAAGCGCGGTTTTCAGCGTCCGCCGGCCCCCGTCCGCGTGCAAATGTGCGGAAATCTCAATCCAGGTCCTTTTTTTAGTGTCGGACCCCGTCCTGGACCCCGTCCGTTGCTTGGACCCCGTCCGTTGGTTGGACCCCGTCCGTTGCTTGGACGTTGCTGGGATCCCAAACGGGGGGTGGGGGTGAGGTTGGGGGGGGTGGGGGGGTGGGGGGGTGTGTGTGGGGGGTGGGGGGGGTGGGTGGGGGGGGGCGTGGGGGGGGGGGTGGGGCGGGTGGGGGGTGGGGGGGGGGCCCAATTTTTTGGTTGGGGTGTTGGGGTTGGGGGGTTGGGGGTTGGGGTTGGGGTTGGGTTGGGTGGGTGTTGGGGGGGTTGGGTGTTGGGGGGTTGGGGGGTTGGGGGTTGGGGGTTTGAGGGGTGTGGGGGTTGGGGGTTGGGGGGTTGGCGGGGGTGGGGGGTTGGGGGGTGGGGGGTGGGGGCTGGGGGGTGGGGGGTTGGGGGTTGGGGGGGTGCGGGGTGGCGGGGTTTGGGGGGGGGGGGGGGGGGGGGGGGGGGGGGGGGGGGGGGGGGGGGGGGGGGGGGGGGGGGGGGGGGGGGGGGGGGGGGGGGGGGGGGGGGGGGGGGGGGGGGGGTTGTGGGGGGGGGGGGGGGGGGGGGGGGGGGGGGGGGGGGGGGGGGGGGGGGGGGGGGGGGGGGGGGGGGGGGGGGGGGGGGGTGGGGGGGGGGTGTGGGGGGGGGGGGGGGGGGGGGGGGGGGGGGGGGGGGGGGGGGGGGGGGGGGGGGGGGGGGGGGGGGTGGGGGGGTGTGCAGCTTAAATAGGGTCTATTTGGAAGCTGAGACTCGTGTTTTAAAGAGAATTAAATTAATTCCAAATGGAGGGGAATTAATTTAATTGGAATTTGGAATTAAAATATTAAATTAATTCCAAATGGAGGGGGGAGGTGGGGATGGGGGGGGCGAGGCCCCCCCTCCATTTGGAAATAAATGAATAGGCGCGGCTCGATTTGGCCAAATTTTGCCGGGCAGCCTCCGGGCAAAATTTGGCCAAATCGAGCCGCGCATTTCTCATGGCATACGAAGGGCAGCCCGATTTGGCCAAATTTTGCCCGGAAGCTGCCCGGCAAAATTTGGCCAAATCGAGCCGCGCATTTCTCATCACGTTCGACGAGCAGCCCGATTTGGCCAAATTTTGCCCGCAGACTGCCCGGCAAAATCTGGCCAAATCGAGCCGCGCCTTTCTGGAGGCCGAAATTATTTAAATTATCGCGGCTCGATTTTGGCAAATTTGCGGGCACTTCCGAGGCAAAAATTTGGCCAAATCGGGCTGCCCTTCGTATGCCATGAGAAATGCGCGGCTCGATTTGGCCAAATTTTGCCCGGAGGCTGCCCGGCAAAATTTGGCAAATCGAGCCGCGAAACACCCCTTTCGGAATTGAATTATTTAAATTATTTAAATTATTCAATTCACCTGAGCTTCCAAAATGACAAATCGCAAGCAGTGTCCCCCCTAAGCTTTTCAAAAACTAAGTTTCCAAAATGACAAATCGCAAGCAGTGTCCCCCTTAAGTTTGTGGAAAACTGATCTTCCAAAATGACAAATCGCAAGCAGTGTCCCCCTTAAGTTTGTGGAAAATTGAGCTCTCCAAATGACAAACCGCAAGCAGTGTCCCCCCTAAGTTTGTGGAAAACTGAGCTTCCAAAATGACAAATCGCAAGCAGTGTCCCCCTTAAGTTTGTGGAAACTGAGCTTCCAAAATGACAAATCGCAAGCAGTTTCCCCCCTAAGTTTGTGGGAAACTGAGCTCTCAAAATGACAAATCGCAAGCAGTGTCCCCCCTAAGTTTGTGGAAAACTGAGCTTCCAAAATGACAAATCGCAAGCAGTGTACCCCTTAAGTTTGTGGAAAACTGAGCTTCCAAAATGGCAGATCGCAAGCAGTGTACCCCTTAAGTTTGTGGAAAACTGAGCTTCCAAAATGACAAATCGCAAGCAGTGTCCCCCTTAAGTTTGTGGAAAACTGAGCTTCCAAAATGACAAATCGCAAGCAGTGTCCCCCTTAAGTTTGTGGAAAACTGAGCTTCCAAAATGACAAATCGCAAGCAGTGTCCCCCTTAAGCTTTTTGAACCAAAATGATCTTATTTGTTGTTTTTTTTAGTCGCTTCAAAAAGCAAAATAAGGGAAAGGCGATTTCCTGAAGAGGAGGAAGGGCACCTATCTGTGAATAGCAAGATTGGTTTTTTCTAATAGGGAGAGACCAGGGAGATATATAAAGCTTTGCGAAAGTTTTGTCACTCCGTCTCCTTGAATCCTGTCTCTTCTATTCCTTGCAGCACGCTGCCAGAAAATGGCCTCCTTGTTGTCTCTCCTCAAGGAACTTGTATGATAAAGCAGTGGAAGGGTAAGCAGAGGGTGACTCCTTGCGCGTGGACCTTGCCATACTTCATCATATCCCTCCTCTCGGCCTATCTCTTCTGTTCCTTTCCTTACCCTTCTCCTTCTCATAGTTCCTTTTTGTTTTCTTATTTCGAAAAGAAATATGGCAGGGAGAGAGAAGGGAGAGAGGATAGATAAAGAAGAGTGCCATCTTCTTTGCGCCTTGCTTTGTCTCTCCCTCTTCTTTATTCATCTCTCTTCTAATCTTTTCTTGGCTCTTCCCATTAAAATTGTGTTCCTTTTATCTCTTCTCTCTCCTTCTCTTTCCCTTCTCTTCTCCTGCTCCCCTTTAAATGACAAAAACACAAGAATGGAAGAACAAGAGGGGAAGGGAGGCCCTTTTCCTGTCTTCTCCTGTTGCAATGAATAAGGAAAAGAGCATAGGAGATAAGGAAGGGAATTGAAAAGTATATGGGCGATGGAACGGGTGTCCTTTTTGATAGTTTTCTGCATCTTCAAGGAAGAAAAAAGGACATCCCCCAAGGAGGAAAAGTAACATAAGAGATAGGGAGGAAAATTGAAGAGCTACTCTCTTTACCTAGTCATTCCCTGTCCTCTCTTCTTATCTGTTGTTTTTCTTATTCGCTTCAAAAAGCAAAATTAGGGAAAGGCGATTTGCTGAAGAGGAAGAAGGGCGCCTACCTGTGAATAGCAAGATTGGTTTTTTTCAAATTAGGGAGAGACTTGCCCCGCCTGCCCAATACTAAATCACGAGCCCGGGCCTCCCCCCAATACTAAATCACGACCCCGGGCCTCCCCCCAATACTAGGGCACAGTTTTTGCTCCAAAGGGTCAAATCGCAAGCCCTGGTCCCTAAGACTTTGGGCTCATTTCTTGCTCCGAAGAGTCAAATCGCAAGCCCTGGTCCCTAAGATGTTGGTTTGCTCCACAGAGTCAAATCGCAAGCCCTGGTCCCTAGGATTTTGGGCACAGTTTTTGCTCCAAAGGGTCAAATCGCAAGCCCTGGTCCCTAAGATTTTGGGCTCATTTCTTGCCCAAAGGGTGACATCGCAAGCCCTGGTCCCTAAGATCTTGGGCCCAGTTTTTGCTCCAAAGAGTCAAATCGCAAGTCCTGGTCCCTAAGATTTTGTGTGTATTTTTTGCTCCAAAGAGTCAAATCGCAGGCCCTGGTCCCTAAGATTTGGGGCTCAGTTTTTGCTCCAAAGAGTCAAATCACAAGCCCTGGTCCCTAAGATTTTGGGCACAGTTTTGCTCCAAAGAGTCACATCGCAAGCCCTGGTTCCTAAGTTTTTGGCTCACTTTTTGCTCCACAGAATCAAATCGCAAGCCATGGCCCCTAAGATTTTGGGCCCAGTTTTTGCCTCAAAAGGTGAAATCGCAAGCCCTGGTCCCTAAGATTTTGGGCCCAGTTTTTGCTCCAATTTTTGCTCTAAAGAGTAGCATCTCAAGCCCTGGTCCCTAAGATTCTGGGCTCATTTTTTGCGCCAAAGAGTAAAATCCCTAAGATTTTGGGGTCAATTTTTGCTCCAAAGAGGCCAATGGCAAGCCCTGGTCCCTAAGATTTCGTCTGTGCTCCACAGAGTCAAAGCGCAAGCCCTGGTCCCTAAGATTTGGGGTTCAATTTCTGCTCCAAAGAGTAACATCGCAAGCCCTGGTCCCTAAGATTCTGGGCTCATTTTTTGCGCCAAAGAGTAAAATCCCTAAGATTTTGGGGTCAATTTTTGCTCCAAAGAAGCCAATGGCAAGCCCTGGTCCCTAAGATTTCGGGGTCGATCTGTGCTCCACAGAGTCAAAGCGCAAGCCCTGGTCCCTAAGATTTTGGAGTCGATTTGTGCTCCACGGAGCCAAATCGCAAGCCATGGCCCCTAAGATTTTGGGCCCAGTTTTTGCCTCAAAAGGTGAAATCGCAAGCCCTGGTCCCTAAGATTTTGGGCTCATTTCTTGCTCCAAAGAGTAACATCGCAAGCCCTGGTCCCCAAGATTTTGGAATCGATTTGTGCTCCAAAAAGTCAGATCGCAAGCCCTGGTCCCTAAAATGTTGGGCTCAATTTTTGCCTTTCCCTTCTCTTCTTCTGCTTCCTTTGAACTGATAAAACACAAGAAAGGAACTCATATGAGAAAGCAGTGGAAGGGAAAGGGGGGTGACTCCCTGCGCGTGGACCTTTCCATAATACTCCATCATATTCCTCCTCTCGGCCTATCTCTTCTGTTCCTTTCCTTACCCTTCTCCTTCTCATAGTTCTTCCTTTTTGTTTTTCTCATTTCGAAAAGAAAGAGGGAAGGGAGAAACAAGGGAGAGAGAATAGATAAGTGCCATCTTCTCTGCGCCTTGTTTTGTCTCTCCCTCTTCTCTATTCATCTGTCTTCTATTCTGTTTTTGCTCTTCCCATTAAATATGCAATCCTTGGTATCTCTCCTCTCTCCTTCTCTCTTCCTGCAACAGATGTCCTTTTGGATCGTTTTCTGCATCTTCAAGCGAGAAAAAAGGACACCCAAAGGAAAACACTGAGGGTGCCCCCTTTGCGCGTTGGAAGACACAAAGGGGATTAAAAGGGACACCCATGTTGGATTGGCAGCAAACCCAGCTGATGCTCATGATTCTCTCTCTCTCTCTCTCTCTCTCGCTCTCTCTCTCTCTCTCTCTCTCTCTCTCTCTCTCTCTCTCTCTCTCTCTCTCTCGATCCCTACATATGGGCGATGGAACGGGTGTCCTTTTCAATCGTTTTCCATCTTCAAGAGAAAAACGGACACCCCACAAGAAGGAAAAGTAACATAAGAGATAGGGAGGGAAATTGACCCTTTCCTCTCTTCTTATCTGCTATTTTTCTTATTCGCTTCAAAAAAGCAACATAAGGGAAAGGGGATTTCCTGAAGAGGAGAGAGGGAACCTATCTGTGAAAAGCAAGAATGGTTTCGAAAGGGAATAAGGAGAGACAAAGGAGAGATGATATGTACAGCTTTGCGCCTTATTTTGTGATTCCGTCTCCTTGCTTCCTGTCTCGTCTATTCCTTGCAGCACGCTTCGAGAAACATAGCATCCTTGTTATCTTTCCTCTCTCACTTCCCTTTCCCTTCTCTTTTTCTGCTTCCTTTGAACTGATAAAACACAAGAAAGGAACTCATATGATAAAGCAGTGGAAGGGTAAGCAGAGGGTGACTCCTTGCGCGTGGACCTTTCCATAATGCTCCATCATATTTATCTCTTCTGTTCCTTTCCTTACTCTTCTCCTTCTCATAGTTCTTCCTTTTTGTTTTTCTCATTTCGAAAAGAAAGAGGGAAGGGAGAAACAAGGGAGAGAGAATAGATAACGAAGAGTGCCATCTTCTCTGCGCCTTGTTTTGTCTCTCCCTCTTCTCTATTCATCTGTCTTCTATTCTTTTCTTTGCTCTTCCCATTAAATATGCAATCCTTGGTATCTCTCCTCTCTCCTTCTCTCTTCCTGCAACAGATGTGCTTTGGGGTCGTTTTCTGCATCTTCAAGCGAGAAAAAGGACACAGAATGCGATTAAAAGGGACGCCCATGTTGGATTGGCAGCAAACCCACCTGATGCTCATGATTCTCTTTCTTTCCCTACATAAGGGCGATGGAACGGGTGTCCTTTTCAATCGTTTTCTGCATCTTCAAGAGAAGAAGGGACACCCCAAAAGAAGGAAAAGTAACATAAGAGATAGGGAGGGAAATTGAAGAACTCCTCATTGTACTTAGTCATTCCCTTTCCTCTCTTATTATCTGCCCATTTTCTGTGCGCCTTGTTTTGTCTCTCCCTCTTCTCCCTTCATCTCTCTTCTAGTCTTTTCTTTGCTCTTCCCATTGAAATGCAACCCTTTTTATCTCTCCTCTCTCCTTCTCTCTCCCTCCTCTTCTCCTGTTCCCCTCTAAACGACAAACACGCAAGAAAGGAAGAATAAGAGGGGAATGGAGGCCCTGTTCCTTTCTTCTCCTCTTTCAATGGATGGGGGAAGTGGGCGGAGTTGGCTCCTTGCCTGTACACCCTCCCCATGCTTCAGCAAACCCCTCCTCTCGCCCTATCGCCTCTGTTCTTTTCCTTGTGCCCAAACGGAAAACGAGAACGGGTTCCTTCATATGTTCATTGTCCTTCCTTTGGTTTTTTTTATTTCGCAGGGAAAAGAACCAAAGAAGAGACAGATAAGAACGAGAGGTGAGATGAAAACGGCACCATCTTCTCGTTGCCTTATTTTTGCACCTCCCTCCCCTGTCTTAATTGCTCTTCCACTCTTTTTACCATTGCTCTTCCCATAATATTGCATTCCTTTTGATAACTCACAGGAAATTAAAATGGCCTCCTTGTTGTCTCTCCTCTCTCACTTCCCTTTCCCTTCTCTCCTTCTGTTTCCTTTTAACTTTAACTTTGGGTTCGGCCGGTCCACACTAACAGTCCAATAATGCCCTGGCCTTATAACACACAGGCCAAAAATAGCACCAGGAAACCCAGTCAATTTTAGCATTTACCGGGTGCTGCTTTTTGTGGGTCTGCTGGTGGTGACTGCTAGTCACATAGCACCAGAAATAGCACCAGAAATAGCACCAGAAAAAGCACAAACAATAGCACAAAAAATAGCACCAGTCAATTTTAGCAGCTTAGCATTTACCGGGTGCTGTTTTTTGACAGCAGCGTACCCTCGTGGAACGTGTATGGCTATAAGAAAACCCGAGTCCCAGCTTCCAAATAGACCCTATTTAAGCCACCCACGGGGTGGGGGGTGGGCGGGTGGTTACACGAACGGTTTAGTGTCATGACAGACCAGACCAACCCCCACTTGCACAGTTCGTAGCGTTTGTGTGTCTTACCACTTACGCTTTGCAAATTTGCTGCGTGAAGTTGCTGCGCGAAAAGTAGAGCAATGTGCTGATGCACACAAGCAGACTTCAGTCATGCCATGTGAATGTAAATGTGTCTTCAGAGACTGTGGCTTTCCTGAACAAGAGCCAAACGTCCTGCTCTCCCCGGTGTTGCTATGTCTAACTTGGCACTGAGTGCCACCGAACCAAAGAAGCTGGTGAGCCAATCCTGGAGTTCCACTACTTTGCTGGCAGGGGTCGACGCAATGGCAGCCCAGCAAGTCAAAGAGGAAACCGATCCTGAGATCGAGGCTATGGAGGCCCAGCTACAGGACCCACCCACCTTGTATTCTCCTGTTATTCCGGGTGTGTGTGTGTGTGTGTGTGTCTCTGTGTCTCTGTGTCTCTGTGTCTCTGCGTCTCCGTGTCTCCGTGTCTCTGTGTCTTGCAATCTGTGTCTCCGTGTCACCGTGTCTCCGCGTCTCCGCGTCTCCGTGTCTCTGGGTCTCCGTGTCTCCGCGTCTCCGCGTCTCCGTGTCTCCGTGTATCCGTGTCTCCGTGTCTCCGTGTCTCCGTGTCTCTGTGTCTCCATGTCTCCGCGTCTCTGCATCTCCGTGTCTCCGTGTCTCTGTGTCTCCGTGTCTCTGTGTCTTGCAATCTGTGTCTCCGTGTCTGTGTCTCTGTGTCTCCGTGTCTGGGTCTGGTGTTGGTGTCTGTGTCTGTGTCTTTGTCTTTCTGTTTGTGTTTGTCTTTCTGTTTGTGTTTGTCTTTCTGTTTGTGTTTGTGTTTGTGCTTGTGTTTCGGCTTGTGTTTCTGTTTGTGTTTGTGTTTGTGCTTGTGTGTGTGCCTCTTCGTGTATTTGTGTCTTTGTGTCGTTGTGCCTTTGTGTCTTTGTGTCTTTGTGTCTTTGTGTGTTTGCGTGTTTGTGTGGTTGTGTTGTGTGGGGGTGTGTGTGTGTGTGTGTCCCTTTCTCTCTCTCCCTCTCTCTCTCTCTGTCTCTGTCTCTGTCTCTGTCTCTGTTTCTGTCTCTGTCTCTGTCTCTGTCTCTGTCTCTGTCTCTGTGTGTGTGTGTGTGTGTGTGTGTGTGTGTTTGTTTGTGCGTGTGTGTGTGTGTGTGTGTATTGGTGTGTGTGTGTGTGTGCTCTGTAGGAGCTGCGAAAGCGCCGGATGGAGCTACGGAGCCCACCGCCTGCCTCACCGTCAGACGCAGATCATCTAGCCCCTGGAGGACAAGCCACCCAATCCACCCCATGGAGGAACAACAAGAAGCCAGCACTGGGAGTGGAACCTGTCCCAACCCCGACCCGGACCACCCCAACAGCCAAGCAGCTTTTCGTAGCTGGCCTGCACTATGTAGGTCATTGGTCATAAGTCTACAGAAAGCAGATTCATACCTTTTTCTTAAATCCCCCAGGTCAGCCCTCCGTCTGCTCATGGCCCTGCAAGCAAACCTGGTGGAACGGGCTCCACCCCCGAAGGTTCTGCAGTGGAAAATGAAGTGGAACGCTTAAGAGAGCAGGTGGCTTCTTTGGAGCTGGAGAACCGGAATCTTCACTGTCAGCTGGAGAGCTTGAGATCCGCGAGTGACGTGAAGCCCGAACCGAGCCTCGAGGACATGAGTTCGGAGTCCTTGAGAAAGCGCCTACAACGTCTGTGTGAGAGAAAGAGGAATGGGCCTCTTGCCTTTTACACAATTGCCTAATGAAGGTTATTCTTTTGAAAATGCCTTTCTTGTACTCCTGCCCAGTTTGACTATATCCAGGGTTTATATAGGCTTTGGGCTATATATGGGTTTATAAGGGTTATATATAGAGTTTGTACAGGCTTTGGGTTATATATATATATATATTTAGGCTTTATAAGGGTTATATAGGGTTTAGGGTTACAGAAAGTTCATAAGGATATAATCGGGTTTCTAGGCTTGATAGGGTCTATATAGGGTGTTTAGGGTTTGTAAGGTTTAGATAGGGTTGAGCTGATCCTCTTCTGCTCTTGTATCAGCAAGTTGGTCTTGGATATCTACACTGTAAGCCAAGGTCGTTGAATGTCCCAGCGGCCATACACAAGCTCTGGCTGAAGGGTGGCAGCGATCGCAATGAGCTGCAGAAGCAGTTGCTGGAGGCCGGCCTCAACAAGGAGAGGGTACTGCTGATGTAGCTTCCGGGGGGGGGGGGGGGGGGGGGGGGGGGCGGGGTGGTTGGGTATGATGGGAGCCATTTTCGGGATTGTGTGCTACTGTTGGCAGGACGACTTCATCCGAAGGGCGCAAGTCTTGATCAGAAACAAGGAATCGGTGAAGTACAAAGTCAAGGCCCAGTGGGCAACCGAAGACAAGATGCGGGATACCCTGAAGCTGAAGGAGCCCCTGGCCTGCATGTGGACTCAGTGTGGGCATACATCTCTGAACCCTCTAGTGTGCCGGAGCCCTTCAGTGTTTGTTCCATCTAAGGCCCAGAATCAAGGCAATCAAAGAGTATTGCGAAGCCCGACGAGGGTACGTCATGCTCTGCGCCTGAAACCCTTTCTTGGGAACATGTGCACAGATGTGCTGACCTGTGTTGCCCTCCCCAGAATTTTGTGCGCACTCTCTCCTGACTTGCAAGGAAGGACAAGTACGAGTCAAAGACGAAGTATTGGATAGAGGAAGACCTGGAGATGGAGTGGGAGCGCGAGAAGGCCCACGAAACCCTGGAGGAAGAGGACTACGACGTGGAAGGTGCGGAGCCACTGGCCCTGGAGGCTGCCGAGTCGCTGGAGCCCGATCTCGATCTGGCTGCACGAGGTACCTTGCTTTTGTGCAGGGTGGGGAGGAAACCTTCTCACGTGATTTTTGTAGGGTGTTTCTACTTGGGGGTTCATGGGTACTTATAACCACAATTATTAATCTACTTATAACTTTCTTCGGGGACTTAGGGGGCTTATAGTTGCAGTTTTTGTTATGGTGATAAGTACCCATGAACCTCCAAGTAAGGCCCGGCTTCGAGTTCCAGCGCTATTGGGTCAGGCGCACAGGTCATGGGGGCGGTTGGGGCGATGTCGCTGCCTCCTGTCGCTACGGGTATGGACCCTTCCAACCTCATCTTGAAGTACATGGAGGGTTTGGCCAAGTTCCAGAACAAGCTATCGGAAACCTGGCTTGCTCATTATGTGAGGAAAAGGTTGCTTGTAACTGAGCAATCTATGTGTCTAGTCGGGCCTTGTCCTGCTCAGGACATGAAGAACAAGTACAATGCGATACCCTCGGACCTGAAGCTTGAAGCCCACGAGCAGAGACTTGGCTAAGATTGAAGAGGTTGTGTAAACCTGTGTCTGCAGTTTCTTATCCCAGCACACACGCATTAGAGTGGCTTATCTTAGGATCGCCAGCAAGTGCACAGCCATGGATGATGATATGCAGAAGGTGCTCAGTGCGATCCGTGATATTTACTCTGCCGGTGCGGTGGAGGGGTACTCGCCATTGTACCTGTGTGGCCCTGGTGTTTCTTTCAGGTCTTAAAGCAGCCCCCCCCCCCCCCAACGAAGTTATATTTTTTCAATCGCTGGTATTCTCAGGCACCAGCAGAAGCTGCGTGATCTGTACAAGCAAGCGAACAAAGTGTCTGAACCTAAGTTGCCTCCGTGATTCTTCAAAGTGTATGAGCTCTTGTCACAGTCACCCGCAACCCAGCTAAGGGCCCAGGAGGCCACCACGCTTGAGGTGCGCTGCAAGGCTGTGCCTGTGCCGAAAGGCGCAACCAGCAAGGCCAAAGGCCCTGGAAAAGGGGGCAGGGGAGCCAAGGGAGCCCCCAAGGGAGCCCCCAAGGGAGCCCCCAAGGGGGAGGGCAAGGAAGGCAAGGGAAAGGGAGCCCACATGTACAAGGCAGAGGCCAAGGCGCCAAAGGCAAAGCCCGCCAGCCGCAAGAGGTAGTGCCCACTTATCCGTGCGCACGTGTGTGCCCAGCTGTTGTGTCCCCGTTTTCAGCTCACATACACAATCCCTGCCATCACCAGTCCTGTCCATCAACAGCATTTTGGGGCAACGGATGATGTGCGACATGTTGCTTTGGTTGACCAAGCCGCCTTTCCTATCAATCGGCGCTGGATCGTGCAACGTTCAAAGGCAAAAGGACTGTGTTCTGTGACTCATGTTCTTCACAAACGAAATCCTGTCCGGAAGCGACATTGCATCATGACATATCTTCATGGAACTGCATGTAGTGTCTTGCAATATGCCAGGTGATCCTGACCGACCTCGTGTTGGGGCTACAATGGATAGATTGGCTCGCTCTTTAGGGGATGGGGCTGGGTGCTCAGAACATGGGCAATGTACTTTAACACGTGCTTGCGTATCCAAGATCCTTGCTGGCCAGGCTCCCGCAGCAGAGCTCCGACGGCACGCGCTGGCAGCCCTTGCAGATCTCCCTGAGCACCTGCAGCCCCCAGCGCTGCGAAAGTTTGCAAGCGCGGCCAATAATTCAAACAACTCCGAAAGGGATCTGCTACGAACACTGAAGAAGTTCAAGAGGGTGCTTCCCTTGACTGTGGATAGCTTTGTGTCTCGGACGGAGCGGGTTCAGTACATTAAGCTGGGGACCTGGTTCCGGTACCTCTTCAATGTTCGCAGTGGCGGCCAGCTAATTGGGGGTTTTGCTCCTACGGACCACTATGCGCATGTTTGCTTGAGGGCCTTTTGGCAAGCCTTCAGGCGAGAACATCCCAGTCATGCTGTTTGTGAGCTTCATGGTGAGCGATTGCACAAGGTCGTTCCTTATGCCCTGCACTTGGATGAAGGGCGTGGGCTACGGAAAAGTGCTGTCTTAGTAGTGCATGCTCAAGGGGTGTTTGGTGCAGACACGGCGCAGCTCTTCCGTGATCGGATCTCCACAGCGGCTGACCTCGGACACCAGCAGCTTGAGGAGTTGATGACAACGTGCCAAACTCATAATGGGAAGGGGTCCAGCTATCTCAGTCGCATGTTGTTCACATGCCTACCGAAAGCTTCGTACACAAAGAAGAAGTCGCATGTCTACGATCAGGTTTTGGAAAGACTTCGGGAAGAGTGCACATCTTTGCTGGAAGACGGGCTGACCATGTCTGATGGGTCTACATTTTACTTTGCTTTAGTGGCTGTGAAAGGAGACGCTCCAGCGCTAGCAAAGGCTGGCAACTTCGTCAGGAATTTCCAATGCCTGCCCCATGCTATATGTCCAGAATGTCTAGCTGCTTCCCCGGGCATACCCTTTGAAGATTGTGGCCGGAACCCTGTGTATGAGCAAACCCTCTTCCAAACACGCCCGTGGAGAGTGCCTTCACCACTGTCAATGATCCCAGGTGTGCCCGAAAGCCCGGAAGTGCTTTTCATGAGGGACCCCTTCCACGTTTACAAGCAGTGCATTGGAGGTTACTATGTCGCCAGCTGTATCGTTCTCTTGGCTGAGATGCAATACTGGGGTTCGCCTGGTGAAAACAGCTTCGACATGGTGATGGACCGTATGTTCCAGGACTTTGCCTACTTTGTGAAGTATGAATTTGCGGGCAGGGTGATCAACCACATCAAACACTTCACAAAGACAAATTTTCACTACCCTCGCACTCGTTCGTTTCCTTACATGAGACCGAAAGGTGGTGACATCATGCTTCTCACTCGGTGGCTTAGACATGCAGTGCTCTATGGGCCCCGGGATGCACATGGTGTTCGTTCAGGCAGCATGATTACCAACTGCTTGGAAGCCCAGCACGTGCCCTTCCTGCAGAACATCATCAAGGCATCGTCGGGTGCCATGAAGTTCTTCCACATCGTGCACAACAATGGGTTGTGGCATCCGCGACAGCTGGCTAAGGAATTAGGGGAGGCGTGCTTCGACTTCTGCGATGCTTATTGCGACTTAGCGTATGCGTCCTACAAGCTTGGGTTGGCCAGGTACAACCTGGTACCTTCTCTGCACTACTACCATCACTTTTATGTGGACGTCAAGATCAAGCTTGCAGATTCCACTGCTGCTTTCATAGCATCTCCCAGCATCGCAAACTGTGAATGCGATGAAGACTACATCGGCAAAATTTCCCGCTTATCTCGTCATGTTCATGCTTCTGTTACAAACGAACGAAGCATTCACCGCTTTTTGGTGAAGATGCACTATGTTTATATGGATCGGGAGGCCTGAAGAAAAATCGCAAGACCCAAACGAATCTTGGACGGGGAGGGCTAACAAACATCACAGTTCACCCCAAAGAAGCTTGACCGAAGTGCCTTCCAATCCGAGTCCGAGGGGCAGGAAGCCAGTGCGTGGGACTCCCCACAGCGGCCCAGGAAAAGCGCCCCATGGTCCAGGATTTTGGGAAATCGGGTTCTGGGGTGGTGCTTCGTTTCTGGGGTGATGCTTCGTCTCGAAGAATGTTCTAGTGGCCTTCTCTACGGACAAGTTCCAGGTATTGGGGTACAATTCAGGTGGGCCTATAGACCTCGTCTAAGCTATGTGCGTTTTTCTTGATGCATGTGCGTTTTTTACAGAAAGGTCCTAAATCCAGGCACACAAACACAAGTACCCAAAAAAAGGCTGCACAGGAGACTGCAGGTAGGGTTTAGGGTTTGGGGTTTGGGGTTTGGGGTTTGGGGTTTGGGGTTTAGGGAAAAAGCCACTCAGACATCCTGAAAGTCTCGAAGGTCTCATGGGTGGTTCGGCACTGCCAGGCAAAAGCACCGAGAAGGCACAACGAAAGTAACCGTGCTCATCATCCAAATCGTCCCTAGAGCCTACGCCTACGCACCATAACACCGTAGAAGCCATGACCTTAAACCCAAATTCCACCATGACACGAAGCCTCACTAAGCTAAGCAAGACCTCCGGAATTTTCCTCATGCATATGGGTTGTAACAGCACTTTGTTTATTGCCTGAAAGCCCTAAGCCCTAAACACTTAGACCTTAAACCCCCATTCCCAAACCCCAAACCCCAAACCCTAAACCCCAAAACCCCATCCCTAAACCCTAAACCTTAAACCCTAAATCCCAAAACCCCATCCCTAAACCCTCAACCCCAAAACCCTAGACCCTAAACCCCAAGGAAAAGTGACCCCGAAATTGTGGGCCCGCCGAGGTCGGCGTGAAAGAGACGGTGAAACTCAAAGCAGACGCGTACGCCTGTGGCCCAAGTGTTTAGGGTTCAGGGCTTAGGGTTTAGTGCTGTTTAGGGTTCAGGGTTCCGGGTTCAGGGTTGCTTGCAGGACTTAGGACCTATAGGGGCATTGAGGTCTGTATAGGGTTTCGCGTTTAGGGTGTAGGGGCTTTATGGGGTTCAGGGTTTGGTTTCAGGGCCTAGGACGTAGGGCTAAGGATTCAGCACGCACATGGTTTAGTGTTGCAATCCGCAAGCAAAGAATCTTGTGGAAGCCTTATAGACACTAAAGCCTAAACCCTGAGCTCTTAAACCCGCAACCCTAAACCCCTTCAACCCTTGACCCTCGACCCTCAAGCTTCAACTCTCAACCCTAAACCCTTACTTATAACCCTTGTATTCCTAAAGCCCTTTAACCCTAAACCCTAAACCCTTACAACCCCCACCCCCACCCTAAACCCTAAACCCATAATATAATCTTAAAGCCCTTCAACCCGACAACCCTTCGTGATTCCTACGTCCCTCCTTTCACGCGGAGCGTGGCCCAGGCATGGAATTATCCCGAGCCGGGGGGCGCAGTTGCGGAGTGGGTTTAGGGTTTAGGGTTTAGGGTTTAGGGTTTAGGGTTTAGGGTTTAGGGTTTACGGTGTCGGTTGTGGTTTGAGTGTTTAGGGGTTGAGATTGTCTATGAAAGCAGTTCTGTTGATCGGTGTTTCTCGATCGTCAAGCTAGGAGCCTTCAGGAAGCTCAGGGTTTTAGGGTTTGCGTATGAATACGCCAAGTCCATGTTCACGCTGTTAGCCCAGGCATTTTTTGAAGGTTTAGGGTTTGGGGTTTGGGGTTTGGGGTTTAGGGTTTAATTCTGGCCAACCTCACGGACGGTGCAACAACTGGCTTCCATGCTACCGTGGCGAACAAGCACCTGTCACTTGCCAGGTTCGCCACACGGACACAAATGGGTCGAGCGATGGACACAGTGTTGACACAGTACCCCTATGCCTGTCAACGATGCACCTATCATGGACGAAATCAGGAAGAGAGGTGAGGCTGGTGTGCAAGTGTCACGTGCCCTTGTGCCTGAGATGATCCCTACTCAGGGGTTGCTGGGTCTTGCAGCGCACGAGTTGACCAAGTCTCGTGAGATCCCGGTTTCGGGAACAGTGGTGACTCGCTATGAATGGATAAGCCGATAAACCCCAAACCCTACAGCCCTAAAGCTCTCGGTCCCTGTTCAAGGGTTAGGGTTTAAGGTTTACTTGGAGGGGCAGGGGACTTAGTAAGTCGGTTATAAGTAGGGTTATAATTGGGGTAACTCCATTTAGGGCTCTTATAACTCTACTTATAACCTACTTACTAAGTCCCCTGCCCCTCCAAGTAGGGTCTAAAGGAAACCTCCCCCCCAAAGAAGCAGGGAGAGTTGAGGGTTTTTAGTTGGAGGCTTTGGGGGTTTGCCTCAGGAACCTCCCCCCCCCAAAAAAAAAAAAAACAGCAAACCCATCTCAATACCTCTAACAAAAAAGCCCTTGGTGGGTTTTCATTTTGTATTTCCCCCCCCCCCCCCAAAAAAAAAATCAAACAAAATCCACAGAATCCCATAGATAGAAAGCAAGTTGCAGTTCGAGCTTGCGAATCTTCATTTTGGCCTAAACCCTAAACCCTAAACCCTAAACCCTAAACCCTCAACCCTAAACCCTAAACCCTAAACTTGAGGGTTGTGGGGGAGGGGGGGGGTTCGGAATTGGGGTCCCTGAGCCCAAGCCCTTAAACCCAAGTCCCGCACCCTTAACAGCCTTGGCCCCTCTACCCCACAGAAAGCCCCCAAACCCCAACCCCCAATTCCTAAACCCGAAACCCTGTAAGGTTAAGGGTTGATGGGGTTTAGGGTTTTTAGGGTTTAGGGTTTAGAGCTAGAAGCCCCTAAACCCTCCTTCTGCCTCCGGCACCTCCCCCCCCCCCCCCCCCGCCCCGCCCCAAAGAGGTTCCTGGCCGTCTTTCCCTCGGGCAACGTCGACCCTGGAGCTGCTGAGTTCGCGCCCCTCTGGCGGCGCGTTTTAGGGCTTTTCGGTTTTAGGGTTTTAGGGGTTTAGGGTTGGGCGGTTGAGGGTTTGGGGGCGTGGGGTTGAGGGTTGGGGGTTTTTAGGGTTTTGGGATTTGGGAGCGTCAGCCTCTTTCTTGTTTGCGGGGTGGTGGCTGAGGTTTTAGGGTTCTGGGCTTTAAGTCATGCTTACAGGCTTCCTGAACTCAGAAATCAAGTAGTTTGCCAGGAAGGCGATAGAACCACCCTGGATAGCACATGATCTTGCTAATCGCCCCACACCCTGAGTTCCTTGAGTAGGCGCATGCGGGAATGAGTTGTGTTTGTTTTTTTTAACATGTATTTATTTTTTGTTCTTTGGGGGGAAGGGGGTTCGGGCTTAGGGTTTAGGGCTTATAAGGGTTTCAGCTGTATGTGCAACGGCAGCTTTTTACCGACTGCAAGTTCTTTTGTGAGGGACTCTGGATCCTAGACCGTACGCCGTCAGCCCTAATTAGGCCCTAAACCGAAGGCTGTACTTACCTTTGATTCTGCCAGCATCCCTGAAATCCTCAACAAGTACTGTTTGCTCAAGAACCGCCCCCCCCACCCCAACAAAAAAGAGAGAGAGAGAGAAAAAAAAAAAAAAAAAAAAAAAAAACAAAAGAAACAATACTTAGAGTCATTACAAGACGAAGCAGTCTTCCTCATAAGGGTAATCAGAGGATTTGTATAACCCTAAACCCCTAAACCCTAAACCCTGTAAAACCCTAAACCCATAAGGGCAATCAGAGGATTAGTATCTTTCATGTTCATTGGGGGTTCTTCGGCAAAAGAGTAGACAAGATGTGCACAGGCACAGGGTACTGCACGTCGGCAAGCCCAAAAGCAGCCTGAAGCTCCTTCATGAGGCCCCAAACCCTAAACCCCAAACCCTAAGCCCCAAACCCTAAACCCTAAACCCCAAACCCTAAACCCCAAATCCTAATCCCAAACCCCAAACCCTAAACCCCTACACCCTAAACCTGCAGACCCCTTAGACCTAGGCCCTGTAGACCCCTAAACTCACGGGTTTCCCTACTACCCCCCTCCATACTACCCGGGAGCCGGCCATAGCATTTGCCGAATATCCTGAAACCCCTAAACCTAAAATCCTAATAACACTGAAGCAAAGCCATCAAGCCCTAAACCCTAAACCCTAAACCCCGGAACCCTAAACCACCCTAAGCCCTCAACCCTAAACCCTAAACCCCAAGCCCTCACCAGGGCCCAGTCACCATGCGTGGCGAAGAACGTGCTTTGCGTGGGCGCGCTGCTCTGCGGCACTTCTCCGCGGGCTCTGAAGGGGTTTTAGGGTTTACAAGTGCTAATGTATGAATCTTCATATGTAAATATGTGTATGTGTGTATTTGTTTGTAAGATATATCTATATACCCATATGTATACATGCATTGATTTTGTTAGTTCATTTGTTTGTTTGTTGACTTCTTTGTATGTTTTAACGTCGATGTTTCATTTTCCTAGGTGTACTTAGATTTGTATGTATATGCGTGCTTGTCTGTCAGTATACGTTTCCCCGGAGAACAGGTCCTACAACGCCCAGCAGATGTACGTGAACCAGCCCTCGTGTTTCCTCTCCGCACTACAGCTGGGGCCTCAGCCGGCGTCCTGGGGCTTATGGGGTTAGGGTTGAGGGGTGTGGAGTTTAGGGTTTAGGGTTTTGGATTTAGGGTTTAGGGTTAGGGTGCGGGACCTTGGCTGCCTGAAGAAATTATTCAGGGTGTTTGGGGTCTTTGGGGCTTCCCGGGTGCATGTCCCTAAACCCTTTCAAAGACTTAGGATTCAGAGCACGGGGCTTGTTCCCTTCAACCCGATGAAACCCTAAACCCTAGCCCTAAACCCTAAACCCTAAACCCCGAAGCCTCCGCCAGGCTCGGCTCCGACAGCTGCCTCGGCGCCGGGCGGGGCGCTTGCGCCCAAGAGGTGCAGGCCAGGCCCTGGGGGCGGGGGGGGGCGCCTTTTGTTTTTTTGCTTTGGGGTTTAGGGTTTAGGGTTTAGGGTTTAGGGTTTAGGGTTTTTTGTTTTGTTCGTTTGCTTATTTGATTTTGCTCTTTTTGCTTGGTTGACTGGATGGTTGTATGCTGGTTTTGTTTGTTTGTTTGTCCGTTTGGTTGGTGGGCTATTTGTTAGTTCGTTTGTTTCTTTATTATTTGGTTGTGTGCTTGTTTGTGTTCTTGTGTTTTTGCTGCGGATGTTTGGTTCAGGGTAGGGGTTTTTAGGGCTGGTTGCAAGTATTTTAGGACAGACGGACTCAAGACACAAAATTCCGAAAGCAAAGCCACACCTATTTTGACCTTTGAAGCAGAGTGAAGAATGCAAGTGGACAGTTTAAGAACAACAGGCATGTTCATTGAAACGATTCTCTGAGCTAAGTTCTTGGACAGTTGGGCGGCTAAACCCTATGTGCGGCTTATCATGGGAAAGTATGCGAAGGGTACGCGCAGGTGCCATGAGGTACTAAGCCCTAAGCCCTAAACCCTAACTCTATCCGGTAAGCCCCGAATACCCAAACCCCTTAGGGTTTAGGGTTTAGGGTTTAGGGTTTAGGGTTTAGGGAAACCCTACAGCTACCCGCGCAAGTTGAAGCTTCGCCCTTGGACCCCTCGGTTGTACGCTGTTTTGGGGTTTAGGGTTTGGGGTTTAGGGTTTAGGGTTTAGGGTTTAGGGTTTAGGGCGTTTCGGGGGGGGGGGGGGGGGGTAGGGGTTGAGAACAGTGGCAAGGAGAACTGGAGCCCAGCACACCTAGCCTTCAAAGCCTGCGAACCCATGGCCCTGTAAGAACACCAGGTTTTGGGGCCTAGTGATTTGGGGTTTAGGGTTTAGGGTTTAGGGTTTAGGGTTTAGGGTTTAGGGTTTAGGGTTTCGGTTTTAGGGCGTAGGGCTTAGGGCGGCTTAGGGTTTAGTTCTCTACCTCTCAAGCCTTAGGCTCTACCACCCGCCCAAAACCAAAAGCCCAAAGCCTTGAGATTCAGGGTTGAGAGTTGAAACCCGTAGGATTAGGGTTCAGGGTTCAGGGTTCAGGGTTCAGGGTTCAGGGTTCAGGGTTCAGGGTTCAGGTTCAGGGTTCAGGGTTCAGGGTTTAGGGTTTAGGGTTTAGGGTTTAGGGTTTAGGGTTTAGGGTTAGACCCTAGGATTCGACCTCATTCCGGGGTTCCCCGAGGCCTTTCCCGCCATCTTTGGTGCCACCAAGCCGGCGGACAGGTGGGTGTAGGGTTTAGGGTTTAAGGGTGCAGGTTTCAGGGTTTAGGGTTTGGGCTTAGCCGTTCAGAATTTTAGGGTTTCGGGTTTTAGGATCTAGGTTTTCGGTGTGGGGTTTTGGGAGTTCGGCTGCATGGGTTCTGAGGGGCTTAGGCTGGAGGGGCTCAAGTTTCAATTCTGAGGGTTTGGGCTTTCAAGGTTTCCGGATTTTAGGGTTTGGGGTTTTAGGCTTTTTAGGATTTTGGGTTTAAGCCCAGAGGCTGCCTAGATATCTGGGTGGTTGTTCTGAAGCAGGTCAGTACACAATGCCGAAACCCTGAACCCCAAAACTGGGCACGAGCCTAGAACTGACCCCCGCCGCCCACCCCAGGCCTGCCCCCCCAGCACATGCGAACGCGTGGGTTTAGGGTTTAGGGTTTAGGGGTTTAGGGTTTAGGGTTTAGGGTTTAGGGTTTAGGGGGTTCATGGGGCATGCCTAGGAATCCCTAATGAAGCTTACAGAGCCTTAGGGAGTAGGGAGCCTCGGGTTTCTTAGGGTAGTTGCATGGCCCCTTGGTAAGGGCCCTTGAGAGGGGATCCCTCACATACCCCTTATAGGCAACGTATCAAGGGATGAAGACTCGGACCCCTAAGGTTGTACCCCTAAAGGTTCCCCTTAATATACCCCATATATCCCCTAAGGGATCCTTAAAAAGGGGCCCAAAACCTAAGGGTACAACCTTAAGGGTCCGAGGTAGAACCCCTAGAACGTAATACTCTATACAACCCAAGGGCCTAATTCAGAGCCCTTTAAAGGAGGTAGGGGACCATATTAAGGTCCCATAGCACAACCTTCAGGGGGTATGTATACCCCCCCTAAAACCCTCCCATAAGACCCCTCAAGAATGGGGTTTCGTGAGGGGTCGAGGGTCTCGGGGGTGGAGTTTAGGTTTGTTTAGGGTTTCCCTAAACCGTAAACTCTAGACCCCAAACCCTAAACCCCAAACCCAAATCCCAACACCCTAAACCCCTAAACCCCTAAACCTAAACCCTAAACTTTAGGACCCCAAGAGCCCCACGACCCCCTGGCTCTTACCGAGCCTCAGTGGCCCGCAGGGTCGCTTGCCGCGCTGCCGCCGGGAGCTCCAATGCTTAGGGTTTAGGGGCTAGGGTTTAGGGGCTAGGGTTTAGGTTTGGGGTTTAGGGTTTAGGGTTTAGGTTTTAGGGTTTAGGACTTCAAGGATTCAGGGCTTACGGGTGGGGGGTGGGGGGTGTGGTGTTGAATTAGGGAGTTTGGGTTTGTGAGCGTCGTGTTCAGTGTTTAGTGCTTATCGAGGTTTAGGCTTTCATAATTTTGGGTTTAGGCGGGGGGTTCAGGGTTTGGGGGGTTGAAGGTTGAGGTTCTTAGGCTTTCAGGGCTTTGGCAGGAGCGGACGCTGGGTTTTGGGTCAGCTTGCTCCTACTCGTGGAGTTCGCTGATGATCCTCGCAGCAGGCTGGTCCAATAGCTGCTCTCTTCGAGAGCTTGCTCTCTTCTTGAGAGCTTGCTGGCATTCTACGGTGTGCGTGCCTTTCAAAGCGGGACCAATGTGTGCAGTGAGCTGCGTTAGTGTCAGCTTGCTCCTACTGTGGAGTTCGCCTGATGATCCTCGCAGCAGACTGGTCCAACAGCTGCTCTCTTCGAGAGCTTGCTCTCTTTGAGAGCTTGCTGGCATTCTACGGTGTGCGTGCCTTTCAAAGCGGCATGTACTCAACCTTGGTGCCTGCACATGTGGCATACATCGTTCAAATCGTCCCGGAGCAATGTGTGCAGTGAGCTGCGTTAGTGTCAGCTTGCTCCTACTCGTGGAGTTCGCCTGATGATCCTCGCAGCAGACTGGTCCAATAGCTGCTCTCTTCGAGAGCTTGCTCTCTTCTAGAGAGCTTGCTGGCATTCTACGGTGTGCGTGCCTTTCCAAGCGGCATGTACTCAACCTTGGTGCCTGCACAAGAGGCATAATCGCTTCCCCCTTTTATTAAATGGTCCCCTAATAATAAAAACACTTTCCGGAAAATCCTGCCGAATCCAACCCCGCCTTTAAACGCCTATTCCGAATTAGGGGGGGGGGGGGGGGGTTCAGGCCTCCAAGAAACCCCTCAACACCAATAAAACTCATGTGTGTGTGTGTGTCTCAGTGGCTCTGTCTGAGCCTTGCTGTGCTGCGAGAGTTGAACTCTCCCCCTCTCTCTCTCTCTCTGTCTCTCTGTCTCTCTGTCTCTCTGTCTCTCTGTCTCTCTGTCTCTCTGTCTCTCTGTCTCTCTGTCTGTCTGTCTCTCTGTCTCTCTGTCTCTCTGTCTCTCTGTCTCTCTGTCTCTCTCTCTCTCTCTCTTTATCTCTTTCTCTTTTTCTCTTTCAATAAACACCACAATTAAGTTGAGTACTTGAGTAACCCCGAAGTCTACTTAATTATGACATTTCGATAAAAATACCCCCTAATAATAAACACACATTCCGAATTTTTATTGGGGGGGGGGGACCCCCGTTTAATATTAGGGGGAGGGGATTACATCGTTCAAACCGTCCCGGAGCAATGTGTGGAGTGAGCTGCGTTAGTGTCAGCTTGCTCCTACTCGTGGAGTTCGCCTGATGATCCTCGCAGCAGACTGGTCCAATAGCTGCTCTCTCGAGAGCTTGCTCTCTTCTTGAGAGCTTGCTGGCATTCTACGGTGTGCGTGCCTTTCAAAGCGGCATGTACTCAACCTTGGTGCCTGCACATGTGGCATACATCGTTCAAACCGTCCAGGAGCAATGTGTGCAGTGAGCTGCGTTAGTGTCAGCTTGCTCCTACTCGTGGAGTTCGCCTGATGATCCTCGCAGCAGACTGGTCCAATAGCTGCTCTCTTCGAGAGCTTGCTCTCTTCTAGAGAGCTTGCTGGCATTCTACGGTGTGCGTGCCTTTCCAAGCGGCATGTACTCAACCTTGGTGCCTGCACAAGAGGCATAATCGCTTCCCCCTTTTATTAAATGGTCCCCTAATAATAAAAACACTTTCCGGAAAATCCTGCCGAATCCAACCCCGCCTTTAAACGCCTATTCCGAATTAGGGGGGGGGGGGGGGGGGTCAGGCCTCCAAGAAACCCCTCAACACCAATAAAACTCATGTGTGTGTGTGTGTGTGTCTCAGTGGCTCTGTCTGAGCCTTGCTGTGCTGCGAGAGTTGAACTCTCCCCCTCTCTCTCTCTCTGTCTCTCTGTCTCTCTGTCTCTCTGTCTCTCTGTCTCTCTGTCTCTCTGTCTCTCTGTCTCTCTGTCTCTCTGTCTCTCTCTCTCTCTCTTTATCTCTTTCTCTTTTTCTCTTTCAATAAACACCACAATTAAGTTGAGTACTTGAGTAACCCCTAAGTCTACTTAATTATGACATTTCGATAAGAATACCCCCTAATAATAAACACACATTCCGAATTTTTATTGGGGGGGGGGACCCCCGTTTAATATTAGGGGGAGGGGATTACATCGTTCAAACCGTCCCGGAGCAATGTGTGCAGTGAGCTGCGTTAGTGTCAGCTTGCTCCTACTCGTGGAGTTCGCCTGATGATCCTCGCAGCAGACTGGTCCAATAGCTGCTCTCTCGAGAGCTTGCTCTCTTCTTGAGAGCTTGCTGGCATTCTACGGTGTGCGTGCCTTTCAAAGCGGCATGTACTCAACCTTGGTGCCTGCACATGTGGCATACATCGTTCAAACCGTCCAGGAGCAATGTGTGCAGTGAGCTGCGTTAGTGTCAGCTTGCTCCTACTCGTGGAGTTCGCCTGATGATCCTCGCAGCAGACTGGTCCAATAGCTGCTCTCTTCGAGAGCTTGCTCTCTTCTTGAGAGCTTGCTGGCATTCTACGGTGTGCGTGCCTTTCAAAGCGGCATGTACTCAACCTTGGTGCCTGCACATGTGGCATACATCGTTCAAATCGTCCCGGAGCAATGTGTGCGGTGAGCTGCGTTAGTGTCAGCTTGCTCCTACTCGTGGAGTTCGCCTGATGATCCTCGCAGCAGACTGGTCCAACAGCTGCTCTCTTCGAGAGCTTGCTCTCTTTGAGAGCTTGCTGGCATTCTACGGTGTGCGTGCCTTTCAAAGCGGCATGTACTCAACCTTGGTGCCTGCACATGTGGCATACATCGTCAATGTGTGCAGTGAGCTGCGTTAGTGTCAGCTTGCTCCTACTCGTGGAGTTCGCCTGATGATCC
The DNA here is from genome assembly GCA_905221605.1 of Symbiodinium natans. Taxonomy (NCBI): domain Eukaryota; class Dinophyceae; order Suessiales; family Symbiodiniaceae; genus Symbiodinium; species Symbiodinium natans. The sequence goes on from CAJNDS010002413.1 coordinate 1,182,300, forward strand.
TCGCAGCAGACTGGTCCAATAGCTGCTCTCTTCGAGAGCTTGCTCTCTTTGAGAGCTTGCTGGCATTCTACGGTGTGCGTGCCTTTCAAAGCGGCATGTACTCAACCTTGGTGCCTGCACATGTGGCATACATCGTTCAAACCGTCCCGGAGCAATGTGTGCAGTGAGCTGCGTTAGTGTCAGCTTGCTCCTACTCGTGGAGTTCGCCTGATGATCCTCGCAGCAGACTGGTCTAACAGCTGCTCTCTTCGAGAGCTTGCTCTCTTCTAGAGAGCTTGCTGGCATTCTACGGTGTGCGTGCCTTTTCAAGCGGTATGTACTCAACCTTGGTTCCTGCACATGTGTCATACATCGTTCAAACCGTCCCGGAGCAATGTGTGCAGTGAGCTGCGTTAGTGTCAGCTTGCTCCTACTCGTGGAGTTCGCCTGATGATCCTCGCAGCAGACTGGTCCAATAGCTGCTCTCTTCGAGAGCTTGCTCTCTTCTTGAGAGCTTGCTGGCATTCTACGGTGTGCGTGCCTTTCAAAGCGGCATGTACTCAACCTTGGTGCCTGCACAAGTGGCATACATCGTTCAAACCGTCCCGGAGCAATGTGTGCGGTGAGCTGCGTTAGTGTCAGCTTGCTCCTACTCGTGGAGTTCGCCTGATGATCCTCGCAGCAGACTGGTCCAACAGCTGCTCTCTTCGAGAGCTTGCTCTTTTCTTGAGAGCTTGCTGGCATTCTACGGTGTGCGTGCCTTTCAAAGCGGCATGTACTCAACCTTGGTGCCTGCACATGTGGCATACATCGTTCAAATCGTATCCGGCTGCCTTGTTTGCCCGATTTGTGCAGTGGCTCTCGTCCTTCCCAGAAAAGGTCCCCCTGGGCCAGTTCCCTAGACTCTAAATCCTAAACCCTCAAAAGCCTAAATCCCTCAACACCTGAGTCCTGTAGTTTGTGTAATATATAAAGTGCACATAATATTAAGGGCCCATATTTCGGACCCTAGATTATTGCACTCTAAACCCCAAACCCTAAGCCCTAAACCCTAAACCCTCAACCCTAAACCCTAAAGTCTAAAACCCTGATTCCTGTAACCATTGCTTCTCCCTCCGAGTTGAACGACTGCCTCCGCGTTCGAACTGTCTGTCCGGCCCCGCAGCGGTGTGTGGCATTCGTGGACTTTGGGGGTTTAGGGTTTAGGGGTTGAGGGTTTAGGGTTTAGGGTTTAGGGTTTTAGGGTTTTAGGGTTTAGGGTTTAGGGTTTTAGGGTTTAGGGTTTAGGGTTGAGGGTTGAGGGTTTAGGGTTTAGGGTTTCAGGGTTTAGGGTTTAGGGTGTAGGGTTTAGGGTAGGGTTTCGGGGCGTAGGGACCACCATAGCAGGAGCTGCACTTGGGGAACAAGGTCGACCTCAAAACCCGAAACCCTAAACCCTGAGCCTTCAGCCGCGCCTGAACTCTCTCACCCTGCACGCCCAAGCTCAAAATCTCGGAAGCCCAAACCTGAAACCCTAAACCCTAAACCCGAAACCCTAAACCCTAAACCCTGAAACCTCAATCCCCGAACTCAAACCCTCAAACGCAAAGCGCAAGCCCCAGCTCCAAACCCCCCCCAGTTTAGGGTTTAGGGTTTAGGGTTTAGGGTTTAGGGTTTATAGGGTTTAGGGACCCGACACCCCAAACCCTAAATTCCAATCTCTGAACCCAAACCCGTAAACCCCAAGCCCCGAACGCTAAACACCAAGCCAGAAACCCCAAACCCCGATATGAACCCCCTAACACCCCGAACCCCAGGCCCTAAACCCGAAGCCCTAAACCCGAAGCCCTAAACCCGAAACCCTAAACCCTAAACCCTAAACCCTAAACCCTAAACCCTAAACCCTAAACCCTAAACCCTAAACCCTAAACCCTAAACCCAGATCCTTGCCGCCGTCACGCCGCAATCAGGTCCGGAGTGCGCCTACGAGTCTCAAAAGCTGGCGCGGCACCCCAGAAGGGAAGATGGGTTTGGGGTTTGGGGTTTAGGGTTTAGGGTTTAGGGTTTAGGGTTTGGGGTTTGGGGTTTGGGGTTTACAGTTTAGGGCACCCCAGAAGGGAAGATGGAATATAGGGTTTAAGGGTTTCAGGATTTTGGGTTTAGCAGTTTTAGGGTGTAGGGTTTACAATTTTGGATTTAGGGTTTGGGGGTTTAGGGTTTTAGGGTTTAGGGTTTATGTTTTTAGGGTTTTGGTTTTAAGTGTTTAGGGTTTGAAGGTTTAGGGTTTAGGGTTGGAGGTTTTTGGGTTTAGGGTTTAGGGTTAAATTAGGGTTAATGGCCAGGTTTAGGGGTTTAGGGTTTTTAGGATTTTGGGGGAATGTAGGGTTTTCGTATGTCAGGCTTTAGAGTTTAAGGATTTGAGGGTTTAGGGTTTGGGGTTTTAGGAGTTTAGAGTTTAGGTTTTAGGGTTTAGGGTTTTAGGGTTTGGGGGTCCAGGGTTTTAGGGTATAGGGTTTAGGTGGCTGGTTCTAGGGTTTGTGGTTTTAGGGTTTAGGGTTTGAGGCATTTTGAGTTTAGGGTCTAGGAATAGGGTTTGTGGGTTTTAGGGTTTGGGGTTTGAGGCATTTTAGGGTTTTGGGATTTTAGGGTTTCTGGGTTTTAGGGTTTTAGCGGTTTCGGGTGTAGAGTTTTAGGTTTTGGGGGGGTTTAGGGCTTTAGGGTTTTAGGACTTCAGCATGTTAGGGTTTAGGGTTTGAGGGTTAGGGCTTAGAGTTAAAAAATGGGTTTCGGGTTTTGGGGTTTTGAGTTTTGGGTTTGAGGGTATGAGGGTTTGGGGGTTGTGGAAGACACCATGGATACCTCAAGTGCAGCTTCGTCTTTGAGAAGTAAGTCCTGTACCTTGCACGGCTGCAACTCCGTCAGCCGAAATCCCCAACCTCGTAACCCCAAACCCTAAACCCCGAACCCTGAAACCTGAACCCCAAGCCCTAAACCCCAAACCCGAAACCCTAGACCCCGAACCCTTAACCCGAAACCCTTAACGCCCAACCCTAAACCCCAAACACCAAGCCCCAAACCCTAAACCCTAAACCCTATACACCCCGAAGCCTAAACCCCAAACCCTAAACCCTAAACCCTGTACACACAATACCTTGAACCCTGAACTCCCTCCGTGTGGAGGCTGTGGTCACCGATGCCTTGGTGGCAGCCGCCTCGCCTGCGGACGGCTGCAACACGTAGGAAGCCCTGGTGGCTTTCAGTCTCGAGTTTTAGGTCAGGGTTTAGGGTTTAGGGTTTAGGGTTTAGGGTTTAGGGTTTAGGGTTTAGGGTTTAGAGTTTAGGGTTTAGGGTTTAGGGTTTAGGCTCTGGGGTCTAGGGTCTAGGGTTTAGGGTTTAGGGTTCAGGGTTTACTGTAGTTCTTAGTCGGGAGTTCGGGGCATTAGGCACAGTGCCTTTTTCCCCTCTTTTTACCCACACCCTAAACCCTAACCCCGAAGCCCTAAACCCTAAACCCTTACCCTAAGAAACGGTATATTAAGGCTTTGGGATTTTAGGGCTTGTGGCTTGGGGGTTGTGCAGATTTGTGCTGTAGGGCCCTAAACCCCGAAATCCTGGCCCTAAACACCTAAACCCCCCAAACCGCGCGCAAAACCCTAAACCCTAAACCCTAAACCCTAAACCCTAAACCCTAAACCCCAATCCCTAAAGCCCCTAAACTCTGAAGCAGCAGCCCAGGCTGCAGAACTTCCCCTCCGGTCGGGTCTGCGTTGTGCAGCGTGGCACTTGCCGGGGGTCCCTGCGAGCTACCCCTTGGGGCTTAGGGTTTAGGGTGTTGAGGCTTAGGGCCTCAGGTTTAGGGCTCTAGGGTTTTGAGGGTTAGGGTTTTAGAGCTTTTAATGGCTTTTAGTCATAGGTGTCCATAGCCATTCCGCTTCAGCTTTGGTGCTGCTTCATTTCTTGGTGCTGCTTCAACATGTGTGTGCCGTAGTGAAGCAGCACGCAAAAATGAAGCAGCACGGTCTTTGAAGCAGCACGCACTGGTAAATGTACTAACCGCCGCTGCCTCTGTCACAACAGGCAGACGAACTTGTCTTGGCAAATCTACTTGCAAATTGCGTTCCGCTTCAGCATTGGTGCTGCTTCGTTTTTGGGTGCTGCTTCAGCATGCGCGTGCCGCGGTGAAGCAGCACGCGAAAATGAAGCAGCATGGTCCGTGAAGCAGCATGGCTACGGAGTCCTATGATTTAGGGTTTTAAGGTTTGGGCTTTGGGGTTTTAGGGCTTTCGGGTTTTAGGGGTTTAGGGCTTCGGGTTTTCGGGTTCAGGGCTTTAGGGCTTTGGGGTTTTCGGGCTTTAGGGTTTTATGGCTTTAGGGTTATAGGTTTACGGCTTTGGGTTTTTCAGGTCTAGGGCTTTAGGCTTCAGGGTTTTAGGCGCTTTCGGGTTTTGGTGTTAGGGTCTTAAGGTTTAGGGTTTAAGGCTTTGGGCTGGTGTTTTTTTGGTTTTGAGGGTTTGGGCTTCAGGGTTTCAGGGTTCAGAGTTTTGAGGTTTAGAGGTCCCTAAGCCCTAAACCCTAAACCCTAAACCCTAAACCCTAAACCCTAAACCCTAAACCCTAAACCCTAAACCCTAAACCCTAAACCCTATGTTTTGTTTGAGGCAACTAGCGTTTTAAGGTTCGAAGGTTTAGGGCTTTAGGGTTGTGCAAGGTTTTTGGCTTTGGTGTTTCAGTGTTTTGGGGTCACTCTCCGGTCCTTTTGTTAAGAACCCTACTTGGAGGTTCATGGTACTTACTAACCAATTATAACTGTACTTATAACTGTACTTATAAGCCCCCTAACTGCCCTAATATGGTTATAAGTACAGTTATAAGTACAGTTATAAGTGGTTACTAAGTACCATGAACCTTCAAGTAGGCAGTCGTAAAATCAGAGGCAAGTGTGGTTTCAGGGGTTCCGGGGTTTTAGTGTCTGCACACAGTGGCCGGGAAGTTTAGGCCAATCGAATGGCATCTATCTCCTAAGAAAACTACATAGATGGACATAGGGATATGTCAATTGTATATGGGCTAAACCCCTAAATTTGGGATGTTCCCCCTTATGCCAACAGTTCTAATCCCTATTAAGGACTGTTAGTATAAGGGGGAACATCCCAAGTTTCAGGCGCCAAGTCCCCCAAAATCAAGAAACCCTAAACCCGAAACCCGAAACCCTAAGCCCTAAACCCTAAACCCTAAACCCTAAACCCTAAACCCTAAACCCTAAACCCTATGTTTTGTTTGAGGCAACTTCCTTCTCAAGGCGCGGCACTGCTTCGAGGCGGACTTTGGGCACGGCTTCGAGGTGTAAACCCCAAACCCTAAACCCTAAGCCCTAAACCCGAAGCCCTAAACCCCAAACCCTACACCCTAAACCCTAAACCCTAAACCTGAACCTCCTGATTTGGATTTTGCTGGGCCGGCGGGCTTTGTCTAAATATGTGCCACGGGGGTGCCTCTTTGGGGGTTTAGGGTTTAGACATCAGTGCTTGTTTAAACTGCTCGGGCTTTCCTGGTTTCGTAGTTTAAGGTTTAGGGTTTAGGGTTTAGGGCTTAGGGCTTAGGGCTCAGGGCTTAGGGCTTAGGGTTAGCTAGCCCTCTGTGATTGAAGAAGTAAGGCCGTGCTGGTGCCGGCAGGACCTCTGCCTGCTGAAGTCAACAGCCAGTACAGCCAACACGGTGCCTTCGTTTCTGACGACCCTAAGCCCTAAACCGTACGCACTTAGAGGTTCAGGGTACATACAACGCCAACTATATCTGTACTTACATCCCAGAACCTCGAACCCCTACTTGGAGGTTCATGGTACTTACTAACCAAGTATAACTGTACTTATAACTGTACTTATAAGCCCCCCTAACTGCCCTAATGTGGTTATAAGTACAGTTATAAGTACAGTTGTAATTGGTTACGAAGTACCATGAACCTTCAAGTAACCCTAGAGCTAAAACCCCAAACTCCAAGCCCTGCATGCGGAGACCACCCAAAACTTCCAACTTAAAGCCCTATTGCCTATACCTCAGACCCAAAGCCCTTGGCGCTGTACCTACATAGGGTTTCGGGATCAGGGTTTAGGACCCTTGGCCCTATACCCTAAACTGACCTAAGGCCCTCATTCTATAGGAACCCCAATTTCCCAGAGACCAATCCGTATTAGGATCAATTTAAGACACATTTGAGAATATATATATATATATATATATCTCTAAACCCTATATCTGCAAATAGCCCTAACCCCAAGCCCGAAACCGAATTAGTCCCTAAACCTCGGACCCCTGCCATTTAGGAGTTTACGAAAACAAGGGACCCAAATACTATGATCCTCTTGGAAACCCCTGACCCTAAACCGTAAACCGTGCAATATGGGAACCCCCCCGTGCTGAATTCAGGCGGGGGCGGTTGGCGTCATCGTTGTAGACAGCTCTGGGCCCGGGGACCCGGGCGCAGGAGGGCGGCCCTTTGTGTACGCTTGAGGTTGGACTTCTTTGTGTAGGATTTATTGTTAAGTGTTAAGTTGTTCACTTAAGGTTGTTTTTGTCAAAGGTGTTGTTTCAAGTTTCATCCCTTTTTTAAAGGCTTTGGTTGCAGTATGAGCCCTTTTTATACGAAAAAGGGCGCCCCTTCTCTATTCCTTCCTAGGTCACTTCAAGTAGAAGAGGCTTATGTCAAAGGGTTGCAGGGCCGGGAGGTTTGCCTGAACCCGAATTGCCCGGGGCGTTCCTTGGATTAGGCCCTGGAAGTTTCTTGTTGGGCATCTTGGTAGTAGCAAGTACGACATCTGGCTCAGGGTCTGGGTATTTTTTCCTTACTTGTAGAGTAGGTAAACCTTTAACCTTTTTGGGGGTAAGAGAACCCCCTTATGATCCCAAAGGTTAGCCTTTAGTTCCCCTAGGTACGGGACAACTAGCTTTCCAAAAGCTTGACACTGCAAAAGCCCTGCCCTCAAGCCTTTGAGCCCTCAGGCGCGCCAGCCTCCAGCCCTTGAGCCAGCCCTTAAGCCCTAAACCCTAAACCCTAAACCCTAAACCCTAAACCCTAAAGCCTAAAGCCTAAAGCCTAAAGCCTCCAGCAGCCCTCCAGCCCTGCGTTGGCTTTCTCTGGGACTGGGGCTGGAAAAGTGTGGAGGGCTGAGGGCTTGGGGGTTTAGGGTTTAGGGTTTAGGGTTTAGGGCTTAGGGTTTAGGGTTTAGGCTTTAGGGTTTAGGGTTTAGGGGGAGGCATCCATTGAACCCTTCCGTATGCCAGGCCCTGGATTAAGAAATGGAACCTTTTTCAGGGTCCAAGTTCTTGTTTGGAGTGAGTTCTTAGTCTGTACGTTTTCGCCGTACTTATAAGCCACTTGTAAGCCCTTTAAGGTGTCCTAACGTGGTTACAAGTGGGTGAGAGTTGCAGTTATATTCGGGTTGGTAAGTACCAAGATCCTCCAAGTAAACCCTCAACCCCAGACCCTAAACCCTAAAACCTAAACCCTAAACCCCAAACCCTAAACACGCCCAAGGGACATTGTCCTCCTGGACGGCGACGATGCAGAGATCGACCAGCTGGGGCTCGGGGCTGAGGTTTTCTTGGAGGTTCATGGTTCCCTTAGGGTTTCGGGTTTAGGGTTTACGGTTATAACTGTACCTATCCCCCACTTCTAAGCCCCTTCAGTGCCCTAATATGGTTATATACATATATATATATATATATATATGTATATATATATATATATATATATGTATGTTTTTTTTCTTGGGGGGGGTGGGGGGGTTCTTGGGTTTATAGAAGGCTTGGCAGCCCCAGAGGTATCCTTTTGCTTCATGGTTCCCTTAACAAAGTAGCCAACCCAAAAAACGGGTACCCGTATTGCAACATGGCTATGGCTACTGGGCTACCAAAAGGGTGCACTTGGTTCATGGTACTTGTAACCCAATAACTCCTTTACTTATAACCCACTTATAAGCCCATTAAGTGCCCTAGTGTGGTTATGTTTGGGATATATGTCCTAAACCCTAAACCCTAAACCCTAAACCCTAAACCCCAAAACCCCTAAACCCTCAACCCCTGGGTTATTAAGTACCATGCACCTCCAAGTAGTGTGCAAGGCGCTAGCAGAGTCGGCGTTCAGGACTTCGCGTTTTTTTTTTTGGTTGCGGAACTTTTGGGTTTAGAGTTTAGGGTGTGGGTTTAGGGTTTAGGGTTTAGGGTTAGGGCTTAGGGTTTAGAGTTTAGGGTTTAGGGTTTAGGGGTTAGGGGTTAGGGTTTAGGGGTTTGGCTTATACCTAGACCTTCCAAAACCCGCAAAAAAGTAGTAGGTTCCTGAAAGTCACCCAGGTTTTCCAACTCAAAACTTGGTTCTTGGCTGGAGCCCAGAACCCGGATTTGGAGCACGGGTTTTTGCGGGCAACATGCGGCTTTTATCTATGGATGAAATACGCGTTTGATTATGAAGCCTCCTATTCATCCAGGAAGCCCCAGAAGTCTCATCCCTCGTAAGCCTCAGCTTTCTCCTTGCTGGCACCCTTAACTCCTAAATTTTCCAGACCCCGCAACCCTAAACCCTAAACCCTAGACCCTAAACCCTAAACCTTAAACCCTATAGGAAATTTTAATTTTTGAGGTTCAGCCATGGTGGGCGTCAACTTCAGGATTTAGCATGTTAAGGGGGGGAGAGGAGGAAGCCCCCCCAAACCCTAAACCCTAAAACCTAAACTTCCTAAACGCTAACCCAAACCCTAAACCCTAAACGTTTCGGGTATTGGGTGTAGGCTTTAGGGCTTAGGGTTAAACCGCCTGAGCCCTAGGTTGACTCTGCCGGTGATGGCAATCTCGAAGTCTGACGAGTCACAGATCTTGGTGGCAGCCTCGAACGGTTTAGGGTTTAGGGTTTAGAGTTCAGGGTTTAGGGCTTAGGGCTAAGGATCTGGGGGTTAGGGTTTAGGACTTAGGGTTTGGGGTTTAGGGTCTGGGGTGTAGGGTGTAGGGTTGCCCCTAAATCGCCGAAACCTTCCCCCAGACCCTATAAACCTTAAGCCCAACACCTACAGACCCTACACCTTCAACACCCTAAAACCCTAAACCTTGAACCTAACCTTAATTCTTTTAGACCCCTAAACCCTAAACCCCTGAACCCTAAAACCCTAAAACCTAAACCCTAAACCCTAAACCCTAGCCCTAAACCCTAAACCCTCAGCTTTAATACCCCTAAACCCCCAAGTGCCTGGGTTTTTACACGCAGCTTTTCTAAAGGTGCCTGGTCGACGGCTCACGTTCCCCGTGGTCTCTCAGAAGGTGCGGCCCGGCGGGTGCTGCACCCCATCTGGCGGTTGAAGGTTCAGGGGCTTGCGCCTTTCGCTTATATTGGGATGTTCCCCCTTGTACTAACAGTTCTGAACAGGGATAATAGTACCCCCTATTCTAATCCCCATGAAGGACTGCGTATAAGGGGGAGCATCCAAAGGCTAAACCCCGCGAGCCCGACAGCCTTCAACCACAAGCAACTCCCCTTCCAAATGCCCATGATTCCTTTCATGTATCCTAAACCCCAAACCCTAAACCCTAAACCCCCTCAGCCCGGCCCTCGTCCCTCAAACGACCTTCAGCCCCTCACCGGCTAAAGCTTGAGAACCTCTGTGCCTTGCAGTCTAAGGTTAGGGTTGAGGGTTTAGGGTTTAGGGTTCAGCTTCCCCTAAACCCTAAACCCTAAACCCGAAACCCGACACCCGAAACCCGAAACCCTAAACCCGAAACCCGAAACCTTGGGGTCGAGGCTTCAGGGGGCCGACAGGTCGACCTTCCAAGGCGTCAAGGGACGCCCGCCGCCGGCGAAGCCATAAGGGTTTGACTCGAAGGACGTTCTATTAGGGTTTAGGGTTTAGGGTTTAGGGTCTAGGGTTTTTGCTTCGGGTGGTTTTTTGTTGGGGAAGGAAGGGGGCCCAGGGCGTGGGGGGGGTGGGAGGTTCAGTAACTAGCATTCAGGGGTCAGGTTCCCTTCTGAGCGCCTTGAAGCCGCCAAGAAGGATACGCTCTTGAATTCCTCGGGTACTCTTAGGTCTAGGTAAGGGGGGTCATAGTATCCCTAAACCCTAAACCCTAAACCCTAAACCCTAAACCCTAAACCCTAAACCCTAAACCCTAAACCCTAAACCCTAAACCCTAAACCCTAAACCCTAAACCCTAAACCCTAAACCCTAAGCGTGGCAGGCGCGCTTCCCTGCCTGTCATGTCGAGTGCACTCTGGATCTGGCTTGCAGCAGTCTTGGAGTCTACTTTTGAGTGACAACGAGCCAAACCCTAAACCCTAAACCCTGAAATCCTAAATGCCCTGGAGAGCACAGCCCAAGCCCGATAGAAGCCTTCAACGGCCCCGGAGAAGCCTTTAAACCCCCAAACCCTAAACCCTAAACCCTAAACCCCAAACCCTAAACCCTAAAGCCCAAACCCCAAAACCCTAAACCTGCGGCTTAGAGTTTAGGGATCGACTCGAAGGCCTGTAAACCCTGAGAACCCGTCGCTCCGAGGGACGCAAGGCCGGCGTTTTCTTGGGAGGCTTCAGCCCTACTTAGCACTCTGGGTTGAAGGTTTCTAGGGTAGTTCATGGGGTTATAAGCCATATTGTGAAGTTTGAAGTTAGCCAGCCGCTGGTTTTCGAACACCTAAGCCCTAAACCCTTAAAGTGCAAACCCGAACACTAAACCCCAAACACTAAACCCTAAGAAAACTAAACCCTCAACCCTTTGAAGGGTACCCGGACCAACACTTGGCAGCCCAGCGGTGCCCTTTTGCACCTTGTTCGGTTCCAGGTTTCCTTATAAAGTACCCGAACCGAAACCCTAACCCCCAAACCCCCAAACCCCCAAACCCCCAAACTAGACCTAAAACCCAAATTCTAGGCTACCAAGTGCCAAGCATGGAGGGCTTGCCAGCCTTTGGTCCCTCATGCGGCCATGCGTGTGCGCGGCTGTCCGGTCGAGCACCTGGACTAAATTGGCTCAACGAACCCTAAAAGGTTCAGGGTTCATAGGGTTGAGGGTTTAGGTTGATCTAAGGGCCTAGTTTCATGGGCCCTTTCGATGGTGTTCCGAAGTATGGGCCCGTAGGTTTTATATACCGGGTATATAATATCCCTGAACCCGAAACCCTAAACCCTAAACCCCTAAACCCCTCAACCCCTCAACCCCTCAACCCCTCAACCCCTAAACCCCTAAACCCCTAAACCCCTAAACCCCTAAACCCCGAAACCCCTAAACCCCTAAACCCGAAACCCTAAACCCCAACAAAGGGTTCCCCTTTCAAGGGCCCATGCTAAGGGACGTGTAGCTACCCTGAGAGTTGAGGGTTGGGATGTTTCTGGCTTTAGGGCTTGATTAGGGTTTAGGGTTTAGGGTGAGGGTTTAGGGTTTAGGGTTTAGGGTTTAGGGTTTAGGGTTTAGGGTTTAGGGTTTAGGGTTTAGGGTTTAGGGTTTAGGGTTTGGTTTCGGGTTCAGGGGTTAGAACACATCACCTCGACCGGATTCGAGAAGCCCCGCAGGGCTACGTGAATCCCGAAGCCCGAAACCCCTAAACCCCTAAACCCCTAAAATCCTAAACCCCTAAAATCCTAAACCCTAAACCCGAAATTTCTAAAACCCTAAACCCTAAACCCTAAATCCTAAACCCTCTTCTAAGGCCGGCCCTCCCGCAACCCCGGTGCGGCGCTGCGGCCCCTGGACCTGGAAGCAGAGGTGCGAGTTTAGGGTTTAGGGTTTAGGGTTTAGGGTTTAGGGTTTAGGGTTTAGGGTTTAGGGTTTGGGGCTCAGGGCTTAGGGCTTAAGGCTTAGGGTTTAGGGCTTAGGGCTTAGTATCCCTTACCTCCCTTAAACGGTTCTGATGTATGGGCCCTCAGTTCGTATAGGGTATACAAGGGGTACACAAGGGGTCTCCTTTGAAAGGCTCATATTAAGGGACCATGTAACTACTTGGCGGTTCATGGTACTGATAACCCAATAATAACTGTAGTTATAACCCGCATGTAATCATATTTGGGTTATACAGTACAGTTATAATCGCCCAAAACCCTAAACCCTAAACCCTAAACCCTAAACCCTAAACCCTAAACCCTAAACCCTAAACCCCAGGGTTATGAAGCACCATGCCTCCAAGTAGGTGCCCTTTGGCGCTCGCTTCCGGCCTGAGCTTCGCGCTGGGCCGCGCTTCCAAGCCTCCCCGCACTGGCTCCCGGCGGTTCCGTGGTGGGATTTAGGCTTTTAGGGTTTAGAGTTTAGGGTTTAGGGGGTTTAGGGGGCTTAGGGGGTTTAGGGGGTTTAGGGGGCTTAGGGGGGTTTAGGGGGCTGCTTAGGGGGTTTAGGGGGCTGCTTAGGGGGTTTAGGGGGTTTAGGGGGTTTAGGGGGTTTCGGGGGTTTAGGGGGTTTATGGGGTTTATGGGGTTTAGGGGGTTAAGGAGGTTTAGGGGGTTTAGGGGTTCAGGGGTTCCGTGGTGGGATGGAAGGATTAAGGGTTTAGGGGTCTAGGGTTTGGAGGTTTAGGAGTTTAGGGGTTGAAAGATTTCGGGTTTAGGGTTTAGGGTTCAGGGGTTCAGGGGTTTAGGGGTTTGGGGGTTTAGGGGTTCAGGGGTTTAGGGGTTTAGGGGTTTAGGGTTAAAGGGTTTAGGAGTTTCGGGGTGTAGGGTTTAGGAGTAGGAGTTTAGTGTTTAGGAGTCTATAGGGTCGATAGTGTTCAGCGGATAGAGTCCACCTTGTTACGAAGGACACCCACACCCACACCCACACACCCACCCACCCACACACACTCTCACTCTCTCTCTCACACACGCTCTCTCTCTCTCTCTCTCTCACACCCACACCCATACCCACACCCACCCACATTACACACCCACACCCACACCCACACCTCCACCCACGCACGCACGCACGCACGCACGCACGCACGCACGCACGCACGCACGCACGCACGCACAACCCGAAAACCAAAAAATATCGCTCGTTCGTTCGACTCTCGACACACTGTGCGCGCGAGACGGGATCCTGTTACGCTCATGCCACGTGCCAGAAGTTAGGACACACTGAAGCGACTGAGCACTCGCGCAATTTCTCCTTTTGCTTTCGTGTGGAACCCCCTTTCCGGCTAGCAACGACACTCGCGCCACGCACTAGCAAGAACTGCTTCCAAAGCTGTGACCAAGTCAAGCGCAGAATTCAAGGGTTCGTTTGGTCCCCAAGGTTTGCCGTGGAGATGCCTGTGCGAGACTATATCCCCCTTGGGAATTATTTTTCCTTTTTGTTTATATATAAGCCAACAAGATATTTGTTTTTAAAGGTTCTAAGGGGAGTAAAGGAGAAACGTCCACACAGACGCCGACCTTCTCCGTATCGGTGCCGCGCTTGCAGGACCAAGCGAGGCAGAAGCGCGCAGACCGATATCGTCTGCTGCTCGGTAGACCCTTGGGACATGTTTTGACATTTCCTTTTTTTTTTTTTTTTTTTTTTTGGGGGGGGGGGGGGTTTTAAGAGGATCCATTTTACATTTTCACCTTTTTGGGGTTTCAGAGGATCATGTTTTTAGGAACATCTTTCGGAGGGTTGTTTTAGGGGGCCATCCCAGGCTGGTGTTTACTGAAGTCTTCCCTAAACCCTAAACCCTAAACCCTAAACTCTAAACCCTAAACCCTAAACCCTAAACCATCCTAGGCTGGTGTTTACTGAAGTCTTGCTGTCCTTTACCGACACGGATGGCGACAACATCCGGCTTCAGAAGGAGGGCGTTGCCATCAACGAGTATGTCAACGACCGCCTGGAGATCCGGAGACTCTCGGGCCCGGAGTAGGCCTTCAGGGTTTAGGGTTTAGGGTTTAGGGTTTACAGGGTTTAGGTTTTAGGGTTTAGGGTTTACAGGGTTTAGGGTTTAGGGTTTAGGGTTTAGGGTTTACAGGGTTTAGGGTTTAGGGTTTTAGGGCTACTAGGGCGCGGAGTACTTGGGGGTTCATGGTACTTACTAACCAATTATAGCTGTACTTATAACTGTACTTATAAGCCCCCTAACTGCCCTAGTATGGTTATAAGGACAGTTATAAGTACAGTTATGATTGGTTACTAAGTACCATGAACCTTCAAGTAGGCCTTTAGGGTTTAGGGCTTACAGGGTTTACAGGGTTTAGGGTTTAGGCTTTGGGGCTACTAGGGCCCGGAGTAGGCCCTGATGTCCTTTTTTTCAGGGTTGGGGTTCCCTTATAATCCCCAAAAACCAAATTTAGGGTTTAGGGTTTAGGGTTTAGGGTTTAGGGTTTAGGGCGTGAGCCTTTTTTACTCCTAGGGCTCTTCCTGGGTCTAGGAATGCAATACTTCGATATCGACGTCAAGGCTAGGTCGTATCACGACCCAACCGGCAGAGGCTGGCTCAGGTCCCAAACCCTAACCCCCAAACCCTAAACCCTAAACCCTAAACCCTTAACCCCAAACCCTAAACCCTAAACCCTAAACCCTGCAGAGGCTGGTTCAGGTCCACGGAGGACGTCCAGGCGTTGGTTCGCAAGCGGGACCTGATGCTTGGACGCCCTCTTTTGTAGCCTGATTCCCGTCGTCTTAATTAAGATCGCACCCGATGCGTCCTGTTCCAACCTTTTTAAACCCTAAACCCTAAACCCTAAACCCCTGGGATATTTGAGAGCCTAGGATGTTCCTGGAGCGCGACTTCTTGGCAAGGTGCTTGATGACCGTCTGCGGCCTGAAGGAGAGCTCCGCCTATCAGGTGAGGGTTCAGGGTTCAGGGTTCAGGGTTCAGGGTTCAGGGTTCAGGGTTCAGGGTTCAGGGTTTAGGGTTTAGGGTTTAGGGTTTCGGGTTTAGGGTTTAGGGTTTAGGGTTTAGGGCTACTAGGACCCAAGAGTAGGCCCCTTATTCTTTTTTTTGCAGGGCTGACTCTGGCTCTAGCAGGTGATGATGAAGGCGCACACAGAGGGCACGGCAGTCGTTGGCACCTATGACTTCGAAACAGCTGAGATGTATCTTGGTAGGTTTCGGGTGTAGGGTTTAGGGTTTAGGGTTAAGGGTTCAGGGTTCAGGGTAGCCAAGTCTATTGTTCAGGGTTGCTTGTTTTAGTGGAAACTGTTTGTTTTATGTTTTTTTTGTTTAGGGCTTGTTGTTTAGTTCTGTGTTTGGGGTTCAGGGATGAAGCTTGGTAGCCCAGTGGTACCCTTTACCTTTTTTTTTTTTGTTTCTGGGTTCCCTTATATACATAACCATCCCCCAAAAGGGTGCCCCTCATTATAAGATGGTCTTGGGCTACTAAGGTATTGCGCTGGCCTTAAGGCCAAGGGCTTGAGTGCAGATATCCTTCCCGTAGAGGACGGAGACTGAGCGCGAGCAAAAACCGTCTGTTGCTTTCTTGGGAGGGGGGGGGGGGGGGGGGGTGTGGAGTTCTCTACATTAGGGTCCCTTTTGATCCACACATGCTGTCCCAAGCAAGTTGTTGAACACTTTGCTATGCTGCTTCTGACACCTCCCTTTTTGAAACATTTAAATTCATCTGCTTCTTGACTATGGACTTGATTGTCTAGTTCCGTCAGGATCATTGAAATTCATGAACTTGTCATGTAGTATGGATTTCTTATTAAGATCTCAGTTCAGGGGTTTTGGGATCATGTCTTCAGAGTCTTGCTTTGTGATGACAGTTGCAGACCTAGTGTGCGAAAGACTCAGTGGCCTCTTTCGGCAAATCTTACGATAAGTGGCTGGGACAAAAGCCTACCCCTAAGCCCTAAACCCTCGCATCCCCCCAGAAGCAATCATGTCAAGAGCCTACCCCTAACCCTAAACCCTAAACCCTAAACCCTAAACCCTAAACCTCAAGAAGCCCGAGAACCCCATCCCTTCGAGTTCCCGCACAGGTCCATCCGCGCCATCACGTTCCGTGCGCCTTTTTCCTGGGGCGCGGGGGCAGGGTTTAGGGTTTACTTTTTGTTTTTTTTCTTGGCGGGGGGGGGGGGGGGGAGTGAAGAAGGTGAAGCAATTTTGGCTTGCAGGTTTTGTAACCCTAGACCCTATACCCTGTACCCTATACACTGTAGACCGGTTCCCATTAAGGGCGCCCTGCACACACGAACATTTCCGGGACTTCAATATCTTACAACTTTCAACCATATACCCTAAGCCCTACACCGAAGACCTCTTAGAAGCCTCAGACCCTAAACCCTTTAGGCTTCACATATATGTGTATACTATTTGCTTACGGACCCCAAAAAGTTGAAGACAAAATTCCCTACATTACCCTCATCAGGAAGAACATTTTTTTGTTGGGGGGGGTTCTTAAGCAAATAGTATATACACAAATATCTATATATATATATATATATATGTATGTATTGTGTGTATATATATATATATATGGTACCCCAAGGCCATCGCAACTCGCCGTCTTGATTTGTCAGGTTTGTCCCACCATCTGCTTGCCATCACAGCCCACCATGTGTATTTTCTAAGGGCACGACTCCAGCTGCTTCCAAGATGAACGAGCCGGAAACAACCCTAAACCCTAAACCCTAAACCCTAAACCCCAAACCCAAACCCTAGCAGGATTGGAAAGGTGGAAGGTTCAATCCAGCAGTGGACCCACGATTGTCAGGGAGCCTCGCCGGGAGAATTTGGATCTCACTGTGGCGAAACCCAAAAACCCCAAACTCCCTTTCCTTTGTCATAGTTGAGTAGCCGTTTTTTCATTGTTTTAAGGGTACTTAAATCCAACAAGGAATAGCAACTTAAATTTTTAACATTATCCCACCACGAGCTAGGTTCGCCTTGACTCCCTCTAAACCTCAATGCCCGTGAAGCAGGTCGTAGACCCCTGTGGTTGAGCATTTAAGGTTCAGGGTGTTTGGGCTTTAAGTAAAGGATTGAACTGTAGTGCTCATGGGTTTATAGGGTTCCCGCACAAGGCTTAGACCCCTAAACCCTAAACCCTAAACCCTAAACCCTAAACCCTAAACCCTAAACCCTATGCGGAGCTGCAATTGGTATTGTAGAAAGGAGTTAGTGTTGGAAGTTGAAAGGGTTAATGAACCCGTAAACTATGTTTGGCTCAAGGATGGCCAGCCCGTCCAAAGAAAAAAGTCCGTGTTTGGGAGTGAGGGTTGGGTTAGTGCCCCTCTACTTGTGTAAGGGTGCCCCTTCCTTGTTGCTCTTATCCGTGTTCTTGGTTGTTTCTTGGTTCGATCTGGGAAATATAAGTTCAGGGCGATTAGGGGAGTTGATTTCCTTCCTTGGTTGTCCCCCCGTAGGTTATGAGCCCAAATTAGGTTCCCTGCGGTTAAGTGTTCTTTCAAGGTTTTTGGGATCAAGAAGCAATGCCTTCTCCGAAGCGATGGCTCCAACTTGCCTCGGATGGTGGACAAGATGGTGGAGCTGGAAATGGTGCAGCTGAGTCTCTGGGTGAAAGATCGGTGTTGGAAGAGGTGATTCCCGGCGCTGAAGAACATCTGGAAGAGGCCTTGGTTGCAGAAAGCCCCAATGTGGGTATGAATCCCAATAGGGATATGGTTAGCAATGCTGAAGCTGAAGGACGTGCTGTTTCTGTATCGCCAAAGCCTGGTGAGAAAAGGAACTGGGACGCGACTGGTGGTATAGATCGTGAAATGGAGGTGACTGTTTTACGAGTGTTGCACAAACACGGGTATCAGCCGTCGTCTTCGACTTCGGGTCGAATGGTAGACCAAGAGTCTCAGACCGATCTGATTGGAGAAGTGCTGCAAGCGGCCAGGAGGCCTCTGAACAAGATCAAAAGGGATCCATCTTCGAGTTCCCAAGGTGGTGGAAGCGGTCATGGACAGAAGGGTGCGGACAGCTTTGAAGCTGCACCTGCTGCTGGATACGCCATGGGGGAGGAGGAGATCCTACAGATGGAGGCTGAGAGGTTGCGACAGTTGTCCGAAGAAGAGGACGAGATGCGACAGGTCTCTGAAAGGGATGGTTTTCGGAAAGACGAGCATCTGATCAAAGCGTGCGATGGGACAACGTGGGAATGGCACCTCCATGAAGATGGGAGACAATATTATTACTGCCTGGATACGCAGGAAAGCAAGTGGACATTGCCGGTGGTAGGTGAAAAGATGAAGAGTGACGAGGTGGTTGGGTCTCCTTCGGGCAATGAGCTGGAAATGGAGGCGGCACTGGATTCTTCATCCTCTACTCCGAAGACTGAGTCTACGAGGGCATTCCAGGGTAGTGTAAATAGTTTAGGTGAAAAAGATTTTTCCTCTACTATCAGGGATAGCGGTCCTAGGGCTGGTGGTGACGCCCCGACCTCGGGTTCTCCTGATGAGGAGGAGATTCCTGGAAACCGAACAGACATCGCTGGAGCTCAACATCTGGATCGGGAAGGAATGGGAGCACTTTCTGAGGGTGTGGCAGCGGTGGAATCGGTAGGTCCAGAAGAAAAGATTCCCAATGTGGAGATCGGAACTGTGTCGGCTGCAGAAGATCGAGTGGTGGATGTGGTACCTGTCGTTCGGGAATGTGGTCCTGGAGATTTGGAAGACGGAGGGAAAAGGTCGTGTGTTGCGACTGAGGAGGTCTCTTCGTTTGGTGCCAAGGTTCCTGCCATTCAAAGGGAAAAAGAAGCTTCTGGAATAGCTGGAGACACAGAAGATCTGAAAAATGAGGCCTGGAGCGCCAATGATGCGCGGGTCGATGCGCCAGATATTACCTGGAGTGCGAAGGAAGCACGGGTTGAGGTGCATATGGCGTTACGTTCCACGGGCGACTGCAACAATGGGGCGCAGGTCTCCGCAGCAGCTGATGATGGAGGTTCACAGGTGGACGCACTGGTGCAACCTGAAGTTAGCAGCGAGGAACGAAATGACAAGGGCTACACCGGAGCCAATGAGGCAGCTGTGGTCAATGATGGTGGAAATTCTCCTTTGGAGGCCATGGAACCAAAGGATCCTGCGGTGGAAGAAAGCATGCCTGCCGTGGATGATCGACTCAATTGCCCTGCAGTGGAGGAAGATTTGCCTGCTGCAGAAGGTGTGACAAAGGACTCCAATGATGGGTCCACTCCCATGAAGGGAGAAGTGTTGCCGTCTGGAAGTTCGCCGGAAGTCGACACCGAGCGAATTACAGCAGATGAGGCAAAGCCTTTGGCGGAGAAAAAGAGAGGTCCTGAAGTCCAGGAGCACAAAAAAGATGAGCTTGTGGGACTCGTGGAGCAGGACGAGCAGTGTGACTCAAAGGTGAAAACAAAGGATGCGCCAGGAGCCGATGATACAGAGGTGGTTTCTGAAGAGCAAGCAAAGAAAGTGCCCCGAGCGGGAGCCTTGGAATCACCTGGGACACATTGCTATCAAGAGGGAGATGAGATCGTGGGTCTAGTGCGCTGCATCAATGGGTATGGAGCTTTTTTGGACCATGGTGATTTGAATGTATTGATTCCTGCAGAAGGGAACAATACGTGCCATTTCAGATTTGGTGATACTGTCAATGGAACAGTGAAACTAGTGGAAGATGATGGTACCATAATCTTGGACACCTTTCTGGTTTTGGAAGAGGACGTGGAGGACCCTTCCTCAACGCTGCGGAAGTGGAAACCCAGCGGCTGGAGTACGTGGTGGACGAATCCATGGTATGTTGGTCAGTGGTACCGAGATTCCAACGGTCAATGGGACTGGAAACAGGAGGAAGAGCAATCCGATGAGGAGCTTGTGATACAAGAGTTATCCTCTGAAGAACGAGAAGAAAGACAACTTTATGGAGAAAAGATCTACAAAGCTCTTCTGGAGAATGGAAACGAAGAGGAAGCCTATGTTGGCAAAATTACAGGGATGCTGTTGGGTCGCCCGATGGAAGATTTACAGGAGTGTGTTGCAGATCAGGCATTCCTCAATGCGGAAGCTCGGCGCGCGTATGGCATCTTGCAAAATGGTGGTTGGAAGCCTGATGGTACAGAAAGCACAGGCTTGGGGGAGTTAACCACTTTTTCCCGAAAACAGTACCACAACGCGCTTTTCGAACTGGCATGCAAAAAAAGGAGATTTTCTCGACCAGTTGTGGGTGAAGCGGTGGCAACGGTGCTGAATCAAGGGGAAGATGAGTTTTGGAACGCGCTTTGGTTGGACACCAAGCTATTTTTGCAGGAGCTTGATGGTGCAGTGCAATCCATGAGCAAAAGGGAGAACAAGCCAATGGAAGCCTACATGGACCCTGACCAGTACAAAAAGGCTTACATGACACCAAAGACTGTGTTGTCACCTGGTTACAGCAAGCTGTGCAAGTTCTTCAATCGGGGAAGGTGTCGCAATGGTGATGAGTGTTCCTATGAGCATCGTCGTTATGGTGAAGGTTGGCCAGGAGGAGGGTCAACTGATCCAAAGAATAGCCAAGAAGCTGATGATGAGGATGGGAACATCGGTGACCCTCCCACAGAGGAAGGTACAGTGGATGAGGCACAGCAGGAGCGGGAGGATTTAGCCTTCCGGGCCAAGTACAATTTTGGCAAAGGTGCATCAAAGGGTGAGCCTACGTCAGGTGAGCCAAAAGGTCGGCTGTGTCTGTATTACAATCAAGGTGGTTGTAAATATGGGACTGCATGCAGGTACCTTCACAACGATGACATAGCATTGGAAGGGACTTGGGAGCCCGGCAAATCTTGGGACAATGCTTCC
Organism: Symbiodinium natans; assembly: GCA_905221605.1. Classification (NCBI taxonomy): domain Eukaryota; class Dinophyceae; order Suessiales; family Symbiodiniaceae; genus Symbiodinium; species Symbiodinium natans. Next base: position 1,202,912 of record CAJNDS010002413.1, read on the forward strand.
AGGAAGTCACTAAGGGACGCAGGGTTCCACAATTGCTGTTTCGATTATTACCTCCGAGGACGTTGCCGGAAAGGGTTAAATTTCTGCAAGTACTCCCATGACGAGATGTCAGAGGAGCGGTTGTCGCTCCTGAAACACTTGGTACAGGTGGCCAATCAGGTCCGGTTTGAAAAAGAGAGAGGATGGGAGATTACGGATAGAAGCACATTTCAGCCACCTGCAAGTGGGGGAGCTGAATCTTCCTCATCCTCGGCACCGAAAGCACTGCAAATGACCAATGTGTCACAAAAAGATGGTGAAAAAGGTACTCTGGATGAAGCAGAAGCTGATGAACAAAAGAATTCAGTGGCTGCATCGTATCCACTGGTACTCAGCTTCAAAATCCGGAGGAGCCAATTGAAAATTGGATGGCTCGCAACGCACACCTGTGGGTGTATACCCCTCATGTAAGTGAGGTGATGATTACGCTTGGTGTGACCAATGTGTCGGACTTGCAAGAGTTCATCTTTGTGGAAGATTTGGTTGACAAGGGGATCAACAAAGTGACCGCATGCAAAATTCTGCAATTGGTGGGTGAGGTCCGATATCGACCGGGAGGACCGGAAAAGGCAGTTCCTTCTGATGCATCTGTACGGGTACAACAATCTTCTGGGAACAAAGGGACTGGAAGAGCGGCGGTGCGAACCCTCACTCAGGTGCGTGAAGCTGAAGACTCCGGTGCAAAAACTATGCCGAGAGGCTCCTATCGGGAGCTTTTTGATAAGGTCAGGTACCGTGATGGTTGGACGCTTGCGCAGAGGTCTCCGTTGTGTGTACAGAAGCTGCGGTTGGTGGGAGTTGGAATGCCGCCGGTGAATCCACCAACAAAAAAGTATCGGTCAAGATCAAACCCTGTGAGAAGGGGAAGGCCCTTGCTGGACAAAAAACAGGTGCGACAGGTGCCACGCTCTCGGTCACAACGACGAGTGCAACCGGCGGAAGTGGTGGAAAAGCCGAAGCCACTGGAACTGAAGCCTCGTGGTGGGTTGTCGTATCGGTTCAGCAGAGCGTGGGCAGATGTGGTGGATGATGATGAACAGGCGGAGGCTTTGGTCTCGTATGCCGCTTCCTCAAGCGATTCAAGCGAAGAGGAGACCAATGCCGTACAACGCCTGAAGGAAATCTTTTTGCAAGAAAGGGATTCACAGAGAACTGCGAATCGTGGCAATGTTCCGCAAAGTGGTTCTTCAGGCTCCAATGACGGGCCGAAAAAATCGGTTCACCTTGGCGAAGGGCGCGACAAAGCGTCGCGGGGGGAGACCCGCCAAGAAGTGACTTCACAAGTTTTTTCGCTACCACAACCTTCTCGTCGAGCTGAACGGTCTCAAAAAAGAGCAAGGGATGGTTCAGTTATGGTTGGTTCGCTGGCGGTGGGCTCCACGGATGAGGTTTTACCTGGGCAAGGTGTTGCTGGACAGGTGAATGTCTCTGAAAGCGCTCAAGTTCTTCCTGGGCAAGAAGTGGCTGGACAGGAGACGGCGCCGGAAGGAGCAGTACAGATTTCTGGCGAGGAGACTGACCAAAAAGAAGGAGAAGGTGGGAGCAATGACCTCCGTGGTGATGATGCGAAGATGTTGGATGGTGGTCCGGTGAGGAGTGACCTTCAGCAATTGCTGGTTAAAGGCCTTCTGACTCGGATTTATTGGAAGGTTGCAGTTGGCAAGTTGCCGGTGGGGCAAAGAGACTGCCAAAAAGGGTCCAATAAGATGGATCGAAATTTGGTTATTAGCATGTCATCCGAGGGTGCAAGCGAACAGGATGAGAACCTGGCACTGGAGGACGATGCTGATCAGTCAATGGGTGACGGTGCGATGGTTGTTCTGGTGTATGATCCAAGGACGCTGATTCAGTCGCCAACAACTGATTGGGTTATGCGTCGCGGTCTTACCGATCGTTCCGTCTGGCCAGCAATGGCGTACATGGCACAGAGGATATGTGCTGAAATGGTTCAAGTGGATGAAATGAATGCCCAGCTAGGGACTGGAGCACTCCTTTTTCAAAGGAGAGATCAAGGACATTATACTGACCTGCATCATTCGTTCCATGAAAACCCGTGCTTGCCGGCGGTGGGGAATTATCCTCTTTCAGTGATGGGTGCCTTGTTGTCTCCTGGTCTGGAAGGGGAATTCAAGAATACTGACAAGTTTGGAACTGCTATGGAGGCAATTGCCTACGATTGGAGCCGCAGTCCAGGCATGGAAGTTCATATTGAACTTATGGCGAGGGTAGCCAAAATGGTTCACCCATTCCTGAATCTGGGAGCCCAAGGGTCGGTGATGGTTTCGGAATTTCTCTGGCAGCGCGGGAGGGCTCGGTTGATGGAGTTCCTTCAAGCGGCGACTTGTGCGGACCAATTGGAGGCTCTCTGGAGAAGGATGGACGACGATGCTGATGAAGAGGTGGATCCTTCGACAGCGGTGCTGGAAGTTTTTGGACCAGAGGGTGCGGTGCTTGATCAAGGGAACAATGAATCCCTTATTCCCATTGAAGATGCTGGAGGTGAGATAAGTGGTGACACTGGAGGGGATGGCAAAGCGCCAGAAGTTTCTAATCAAGGGGAAGATGAGTTTTGGAACGCGCTTTGGTTGGACACCAAGCTATTTTTGCAGGAGCTTGATGGTGCAGTGCAATCCATGAGCAAAAGGGAGAACAAGCCAATGGAAGCCTACATGGACCCTGACCAGTACAAAAAGGCTTACATGACACCAAAGACTGTGTTGTCACCTGGTTACAGCAAGCTGTGCAAGTTCTTCAATCGGGGAAGGTGTCGCAATGGTGATGAGTGTTCCTATGAGCATCGTCGTTATGGTGAAGGTTGGCCAGGAGGAGGGTCAACTGATCCAAAGAATAGCCAAGAAGCTGATGATGAGGATGGGAACATCGGTGACCCTCCCACAGAGGAAGGTACAGTGGATGAGGCACAGCAGGAGCGGGAGGATTTAGCCTTCCGGGCCAAGTACAATTTTGGCAAAGGTGCATCAAAGGGTGAGCCTACGTCAGGTGAGCCAAAAGGTCGGCTGTGTCTGTATTACAATCAAGGTGGTTGTAAATATGGGACTGCATGCAGGTACCTTCACAACGATGACATAGCATTGGAAGGGACTTGGGAGCCCGGCAAATCTTGGGACAATGCTTCCAGGAAGTCACTAAGGGACGCAGGGTTCCACAATTGCTGTTTCGATTATTACCTCCGAGGACGTTGCCGGAAAGGGTTAAATTTCTGCAAGTACTCCCATGACGAGATGTCAGAGGAGCGGTTGTCGCTCCTGAAACACTTGGTACAGGTGGCCAATCAGGTCCGGTTTGAAAAAGAGAGAGGATGGGAGATTACGGATAGAAGCACATTTCAGCCACCTGCAAGTGGGGGAGCTGAATCTTCCTCATCCTCGGCACCGAAAGCACTGCAAATGACCAATGTGTCACAAAAAGATGGTGAAAAAGGTACTCTGGATGAAGCAGAAGCTGATGAACAAAAGAATTCAGTGGCTGCATCCACTGGTACTCAGCTTCAAAATCCGGAGGAGCCAATTGAAAATTGGATGGCTCGCAACGCACACCTGTGGGTGTATACCCCTCATGTAAGTGAGGTGATGATTACGCTTGGTGTGACCAATGTGTCGGACTTGCAAGAGTTCATCTTTGTGGAAGATTTGGTTGACAAAGGGATCAACAAAGTGACCGCATGCAAAATTCTGCAATTGGTGGGTGAGGTCCGATATCGACCGGGAGGACCGGAAAAGGCAGTTCCTTCTGATGCATCTGTACGGGTACAACAATCTTCTGGGAACAAAGGGACTGGAAGAGCGGCGGTGCGAACCCTCACTCAGGTGCGTGAAGCTGAAGACTCCGGTGCAAAAACTATGCCGAGAGGCTCCTATCGGGAGCTTTTTGATAAGGTCAGGTACCGTGATGGTTGGACGCTTGCGCAGAGGTCTCCGTTGTGTGTACAGAAGCTGCGGTTGGTGGGAGTTGGAATGCCGCCGGTGAATCCACCAACAAAAAAGTATCGGTCAAGATCAAACCCTGTGAGAAGGGGAAGGCCCTTGCTGGACAAAAAACAGGTGCGACAGGTGCCACGCTCTCGGTCACAACGACGAGTGCAACCGGCGGAAGTGGTGGAAAAGCCGAAGCCACTGGAACTGAAGCCTCGTGGTGGGTTGTCGTATCGGTTCAGCAGAGCGTGGGCAGATGTGGTGGATGATGATGAACAGGCGGAGGCTTTGGTCTCGTATGCCGCTTCCTCAAGCGATTCAAGCGAAGAGGAGACCAATGCCGTACAACGCCTGAAGGAAATCTTTTTGCAAGAAAGGGATTCACAGAGAACTGCGAATCGTGGCAATGTTCCGCAAAGTGGTTCTTCAGGCTCCAATGACGGGCCGAAAAAATCGGTTCACCTTGGCGAAGGGCGCGACAAAGCGTCGCGGGGGGAGACCCGCCAAGAAGTGACTTCACAAGTTTTTTCGCTACCACAACCTTCTCGTCGAGCTGAACGGTCTCAAAAAAGAGCAAGGGATGGTTCAGTTATGGTTGGTTCGCTGGCGGTGGGCTCCACGGATGAGGTTTTACCTGGGCAAGGTGTTGCTGGACAGGTGAATGTCTCTGAAAGCGCTCAAGTTCTTCCTGGGCAAGAAGTGGCTGGACAGGAGACGGCGCCGGAAGGAGCAGTACAGATTTCTGGCGAGGAGACTGACCAAAAAGAAGGAGAAGGTGGGAGCAATGACCTCCGTGGTGATGATGCGAAGATGTTGGATGGTGGTCCGGTGAGGAGTGACCTTCAGCAATTGCTGGTTAAAGGCCTTCTGACTCGGATTTATTGGAAGGTTGCAGTTGGCAAGTTGCCGGTGGGGCAAAGAGACTGCCAAAAAGGGTCCAATAAGATGGATCGAAATTTGGTTATTAGCATGTCATCCGAGGGTGCAAGCGAACAGGATGAGAACCTGGCACTGGAGGACGATGCTGATCAGTCAATGGGTGACGGTGCAATGGTTGTTCTGGTGTATGATCCAAGGACGCTGATTCAGTCGCCAACAACTGATTGGGTTATGCGTCGCGGTCTTACCGATCGTTCCGTCTGGCCAGCAATGGCGTACATGGCACAGAGGATATGTGCTGAAATGGTTCAAGTGGATGAAATGAATGCCCAGCTAGGGACTGGAGCACTCCTTTTTCAAAGGAGAGATCAAGGACATTATACTGACCTGCATCATTCGTTCCATGAAAACCCGTGCTTGCCGGCGGTGGGGAATTATCCTCTTTCAGTGATGGGTGCTTTGTTGTCTCCTGGTCTGGAAGGGGAATTCAAGAATACTGACAAGTTTGGAACTGCTATGGAGGCAATTGCCTACGATTGGAGCCGCAGTCCAGGCATGGAAGTTCATATTGAACTTATGGCGAGGGTAGCCAAAATGGTTCACCCATTCCTGAATCTGGGAGCCCAAGGGTCGGTGATGGTTTCGGAATTTCTCTGGCAGCGCGGGAGGGCTCGGTTGATGGAGTTCCTTCAAGCGGCGACTTGTGCGGACCAATTGGAGGCTCTCTGGAGAAGGATGGACGACGATGCTGATGAAGAGGTGGATCCTTCGACAGCGGTGCTGGAAGTTTTTGGACCAGAGGGTGCGGTGCTTGATCAAGGGAACAATGAATCCCTTATTCCCATTGAAGATGCTGGAGGTGAGATAAGTGGTGACACTGGAGGGGATGGCAAAGCGCCAGAAGTTTCTCCGGAAGAGGAGACATCCAGTGGGTCATCAAGACTGGCGGACACAAGGATTTTCTTGTGGTCAGTGTACTCCCGCGTGGCTTCGAATTTCTCTATGCAGGACCGCACTACTGGTAAGATCTTTGACAGCACAAAAGGGTATCCTGGTGAAGGACCAAACAATGATGACAATCCTTCCTCTAAGGGGAACTTACCCTGGATCTCAGAAGACTACCTCGACGAAGTGGTGTCAAAAAAGATGGAAAGGTCTTCAGATATGGATGGGTTTGTTCCGGGAAGTGAGGGACCATTGGAAAAGGTAGAGGTGGAGAATGTTACTGCCTCTAAAATTCTTATGGCTCTTTGGAAGAAGGGACATAGAGTTGGTTATAGGAGGTTGTGTCGTTTGAACGCATCTGGATGCAAGGTTGGAGCAATGAAACGTCCAATCAAAAGGGTGCAGAAGATTGGCACTAGAAAGGCCTTCATGAAGATGTTCAATGTTTTTGGATCGTCTCAGCATGGCTCAGGAGTTGGCGGAAAACCGATCATGAAGGTGGTAGGACCAAGGCCAGGTTTTCCAGCTGTACTCCAAGCACCAAATACTGATAGCACGTCGGGTGAAGGGAGCAGTCCCCAGGTACATGGCAATGTTCATGTAGAGCACAATCGCCCTATGGACCGGTATGAGGCAGAGCGCTTGGAGAAGAGGAAGAAGGGTTTCTGCTATTGGTTCGGCAGGGGGAAAGATCGCTGCAAATTCGGTGACGACTGCAAATTCATCCATTCCGAAGATGATGTGGTGCTACATTCATATTGGTGCAAATACTATGTGGCAGGGAGAGAATGTTTCGCTGGAAAGGATTGTGAGTTCTCGCATGATGCAACTGGTGTGAGGTGCGTCCAGTTTGCTCGGTCTGGGAAGTGTCGATTTGGTGACAGGTGTGTCTTCGAGCATGGTGTTCCGTTGGAAAAACAGAGGCCAAGGTCTCCAAGGACGCCCCCAAGGGATGGTCCAAGGAGAAAGTCTGGTGCAAATGGTGGAGAAAAGGAGATCTCTCCTGAACAGTTCGATGATGATGAGGAGGATTTTATGGTTTATGACGAAGAGACCAAGATGACGGAACTGTTGATGGAGGCGATTTCATTTCTCTCCGGTGGCAAGCCAGATTTGGCTCGAGCAGAGGCGGACCCATTGTTCAAACTCCTGAAGTTCACTGGAGATGCTGACCAAATGGATCAAGTATGGGTTTCGTGGACCACTGAAATGTTGTCCGTGCTGGAACTTCTCGAAGTAGTGAAGTCGTATGAGGTTTCGCTCGCGGAGGTGGAAGAATGGGTCAATGACCTGAGGATATGGTATGAGCGAGCCAATTTGGGAGAGGAAAAGGATCCCAAAAGAGGTAAAAAGAGATCCCTAGAAAGGGAGTCCAGCAAGGATATTCCTGCCGAAAAAGGAGTGGTTGAGACTTCGGAGACGGAGGTTGCCGTTGAAGAAGAGAAGAAAAAGGTAAAAAAGAAGAGGAAAGCTGCAGCTATCGAAGATCCTTACACTCTCATGGTTCCAAAGCCGAAGAAGATGCCGACGATCATTGAGAAGGGTGGATCAACATCCAATGTGGTGGCTTCTGCAGTGGAAAAATCCTCGAAGACGCGCACAAAGTCAAATGTCGGTGGAAAGACAAAGAAGAGGGAGAAAAGTCAGAGTCCCAAAAAAGAAGAGGTGGTAATGGTTCAAGATCCTGAAGAAAAGGATCGTCCATCTGATGCGGATGCACCAGGGTCTGCCACTGCGAATGAAGAGCTGGGTCAATCTTGCCAGGCGATTGAGGACGCAAAGAGAGAAGGATTGGTATCCTCAATTCAAAGGGGCGTACAGGATCCTGTTCTTACAGTTTCGGACCTGGAGTATATTCTGCTGCAACTTCACCTCAAGATTGCCAACAATCGGAAAAAGAAGTGATTGGATGGTATGGATGAAGGGATAGTTTTTCTCTTTCTGGAGACGGGTGCGCTGGAACAGCCAATGTGCTGACAATGTGGTGGTTACTGTTAAGGGTATGGAAATCCCTGATAGTAGAAGTAAGTAGCTTTTGGGAGTGAGGGTTGGGTTAGTGCCCCTCTACTTGTGTAAGGGTGCCCCTTCCTTGTTGCTCTTATCCGTGTTCTTGGTTGTTTCTTGGTTCGATCTGGGAAATATAAGTTCAGGGCGATTAGGGGAGTTGATTTCCTTCCTTGGTTGTCCCCCCCGTACCCTAAACCCTTTAGAGGGTTGTGATTTTTTCAGGGCTTGTCGGATTTGCAGGTAGCTGGCGGGGCTTGAAATCCTAATAAGCCCTAAACCTTAAAAGCCCTAAAAGCCCTACAAAGTCCTAAGCCCTCAGCCCCAACCCCAAACCCTATAAAACTAAGCTCTAGGACTCTAAGCCCCAAAATCTAGACGCTGCACCCTGCAGCCCTAAACCACTAACGGCCCAGACCCTACAAACCCCTAATCCCTAACCCCTAAACCCTAAACCCTACACCCTAAGCCCTACACCCTAAACCCTAAACCCTAAACCCTAAACCCTAAACCCTAAACCCTAAACCCTAAACCCTAAACCCTAAACCCTGAACCTCCATCCTGCTCTATGCAGGTACAGCCGGTACGGCACGCCCGAGGGCCGCGCCAAACCGGAGCTCGTTGCTTCTCGGACCGAAGACAGAAGGGTCTTAAGGGTAGTAAGGGGTTTGGGGTTTAGAGTTTAGGGTTTAGGGTTTAGGGTTTAGGGATATTAGGGGTTTAGGGTTTAGGGTTTAGGGATATTCGGGGTTTAGGGACTCGGACCGAAGACAGAAGTGTTGAAGGGGCTTCAAAGGGTTAGGGTTTAGGGTTTAGGGTTTAGGGGTTAGGGGTTTAGGGTTTAGGGGTTTATGGTTTAGGGGTTTAGGGGTTTAGGGGTTAGGGGTTTAGGGGTTTAGGGTTTAGGGGTTTAGGGGGTCTTAAGGGTTTTAACGGTTTAGGGATACTAGGGGTTTAAGGTTTAGGGTTTGGGGGTATTAGGGGTTTAAGGTTTAGGGTCTTAAGGGTTTAGAGGTTTAGGGCTTTAGGGTTTTCGGGGCTTGGGGGTTTAGGGTTTAGGTTGTTTTTTGGGATTTAGGGCTTATTCGGGTTGAGGATTCAGGTGTTTAGGGTTTAGGGATATGAGGGTGTTTGGAATTTCGGGTTTAGGTGTTGAGGGCGTGGGGATTGTTTAAGCCTAGGGTTCAGGGTTTAGGGTTTAGGGTTTTAGGGTTGAGGGGTTTGGGGGGTATTTGGGCTTGTGGGTTACAAGGGTTAAGGGTCAGGGGGTTTAGGGTTTAGGATTCAGGGTTTAGGTGTTGAAGGCTTCGGTTTGTTTTGGCTTTGGGGTTATTTGGGTTAGGGTTTGGGGGTTTAGGGGCTTCGGAGTTTAGGGGTTCAGGGGTTCAGGGGTGTAGGGGCTTAGGGGTTATGGGTTTATGGGTTTAGGGGCTTACGGGCCTTTGGATTTTGGGTATACGGGTTGACGGTTTTATTTGTTATTTTGTTGTTTGGGGGGAGGGGGTTACGAGCTTAAGGCTCAAGGCCCTGAGCCAGGCTTCGGACTTTCAGGTTGCAATTCGCTTAGGGTTCAGAGGGAGTAGGGCCCCAAAACGCCCTTAGGCCTTAGGCCCTGAGCCCTAAACCCGAAGATTAGAGCTTTAGAGGGTGTGTCGGACTGAGGGTTGTTTAGGGTTCCCCTAAACCCCGAACTTAGCCTTTCCTCCTTGCTTTAGCATTAGAGTTTTGGGGGAAGAGGGAAACCCTAAACCCCAACCCCAAACCCTAAGCTAAACTTACGAGTGTTAATAGGGAATGGGGGCAGGGTTCGGGCCTTATGTAACCCTTTAGCGCAGCCACCAAAAGGGGTAGTTTACCCAAATGCTAAGGTTTAGGGGTTAAGGTTTAGGGCTTCGGGTATAGGCTGTGGGCTGTAGGGCTTAGCGGTAGTTTCCCCTACCAACCCTGCAGCCCACTAGGCCCGACAAGCCCGATACACTAAACCTGACATACCCAATGTTCCATAAACACGATAGACCCTGAACCCGAGTAGGGTTGAGGGCGGGGTCGTCAGGTCCCCGGCGACGGAATCTCGCGTGGCCCCAAGAACGGTGTAGACGGATTTTTGTTGTTCGGGTTTAGAATCAAGGGTCGTGGGTTTAGGGTAAACCACGAACCTTCAAGCCCTAAACCCTGAAGGCCCTAAAGCCCTAACCCCTGAGCCCCCCAGCCTTAACTAGGCCCGAAGCCCTAAAATGGCCTGCAAGCCCGAACCTTGCGCGGACTCTCAAGGCTTGCGCCCTTTTCCACTGCTGGCAGCAGGTTTAGGGTTCAGGGTTTTTTGGTTTAGGGGCTGATAGGGTTCAGGGTCGAGGGTTTAGAGGCTGACAGGGTTCAGGGTTTAGGGTTTAGGGTTTAGGGTTTAGGGTTTAGGGTTTAGGGTTTAGGGTTTAGGGTTTAGGGCCACTTGAGCCGTTTCGGCCAATGGCTGTGTAGGGGTTCGGGAAGGATCCCGAGCATCGGAGACGGAGCCACCAGCGACCGTGAGTCCACCCAAATCCAAATCCCTCTGCACCCTACTTGGAGGTTCATCTAGGATGTCCGGTAGTGCCCTTATTCCCTTTTTGGGGGCTCTAGGTTCCCCTATAAACCCCTTTAAGCAAAAAAGGGGCACCCTTTTTAATCCTAGCTTACTGGGCAACCTAGTCATGGCACTTAATAACCCAATTTTAACTGCACTTGTAGTTCAAGGGGCCGAAAAGTGGGTTGCAATTGGGTTGTAACTACTATGAACCTCCAGTTACTAAGCCCTAAAGCTGAATTCAACCCCCCCCATAAGCCATACAAAGCCCGGGATAGCCCAAGATGTCGGCGAAGCGCGGGATGGGTCGTGCTTGTTTTTGGGGGCAGTTGCTTTGAGAGGCTCAAGGGACAAATAGGGTGCCCCAAAAAATTCGATAAAGCAAGCGACTGCTTTCCGATCGTTTCCTCAGGGGCTCGGGCTTAAGGGGTTTAGGGTTCAGGTTACTTTGAGGCTCCTGGAGACTGGCGGCCTAGGGTTTTACAGGGTTTTTTGGGTTCAGACGGTTCAGAGCTTAAAGGTTTAAAGGTGTGAAGGGTGCAGGGTTCGAAATTATGCCCCCGACCCCCGTTTCCCCAGGCCCAACCAACCTTTGTTGAAGCTCGACTTGGCTAAGGGCCTAAACCCTAAGCCCTGAATCTTCCCCAAACCCTTCTCCGCCCTCGGGGCCCTTGGCCTTTTTTCTAGAGAATGAACCCTATGAGCACCTAGGACCCAGTTGCTCTCCGCATGCCGAACTAGGGTTTGGGGCCTTAGGGTTGGTTTAGGGTTCAGGATGTGGAGCTCGCCCTTCCAACCCGGAAAACACGGAATGCGAGAAGCGCAAGATTCCCCCCCCGAGACCTACAGCCAGAAACCCTAAACCTCCAGTACCCTAACACCTGACTTCCCGAAGCCTGAAATCCGAAATCAGGTCCACTAAAAACCCTCAACCCCCAAAACCGTAAACCCTAGGCCCTACACCCTACACCCTACGCCCTAAACCCTAAACCGTAAACCTTAAACCCTAAACCCTAAACCCTAAACCTCAATTAAACCCCAAGGTCCTCAGCGGTGGGGGTAAGCTGTGGCTTCAAGCAGATGAGAGGGGGCCTCAAAGGGTTTTTGGGTTTGGGGCTTGGAGGTTAGGGTTTGGGGTTTTGGGTTTGGCAGTTAAGGTTTATAATTATTAGGGTATTGAGTCAGGGTTTAGGGTTTAGTGTTTGGGGTTAAGGGCTTGGGGTTTAGGATCTGTTCGGAGAGGGTCTGGCGTACTCATGAACTCTAGTTCAGAGGTGTAGGGTCTAGAACCTAGTACCCTACACCCCCCCCCCCCCCCCCCCCTCCCCCAAAAACAGAGAGACACAAACACACTAAAGCCCTGCCCCATCTCCCTCAACCCTGTAAACCCATAAGCCTTATACAAACACTAAATCCTATACGTTCGCCCAAGACCCTAAATCCGGGACTGTGGCTCCCCACGACCCTTCAACGGGCGCTTTGTGGGCTCAAAACTCATGGTCTATAGTTCAGAGATCCTTCAGGGATCATGGTCTGAAGCCCTCAACCCTAACCCTAAACCCCAGACCCTCAAGTCCTCAAATCTGAAGAAGCGTCGGGCTTCAGGGATTCAGGGAGTTCAGTGCCATGGCATTGGGGGTTTAGGAGCCTTTCACAGCAGCCGTGCCTAAACCCTGAATCCCTCAACCCTGAAACCCTGAAACCCTAAACCCTAAACCCTAAACCCTAAACCCTAAACCCTAAACCCTCACACTGTCAACCTTAAAAAGGATCCCTCAGCCCTAAAACCCAAAAAAACCCTACAAAAGCTTAACCCGTAGACCCTCAATATCCGAAACGCCGAAACCCGACGACCCGCAAGATCTAAAGAGCCTCGACTAGAAACCCCCAACCCCCAAACCCCAAACGCTAAACCCAACACCCCCACTCCCCGAACTCTAAGACCGTGAAGGCTAAACCCTAAATTCGAGTAGCCCTAAACCCTAAACCCTAAACCCTAAACCCTAAATTCGCCAAAAAGCTCCTCAAGGCGGTACCTCCCAGAGCTGCGGTGTCGCAGCGGGTGCCGCCGCGCCGGGGGCCCCTTTTTTTAGGTGGTTTAGGGTTTAGGGTTTAGGGTTTAGGGTTTAGGGTTGTTCCCCCTTATATTAACGGTGCTTAGTAGGGATTATCATCGGGGATACTATAGTCCCTATTGGGGGATTACGATATTACGGGACCCTGTTGGGGTTTCTAGGGAATCCTATCATTTGGGGGTGGTATTACAGGGGTATCTTATTTTACCATGTAGGACTTTTAGTAAAAGGGGGAACATGCCAAATTTAGGCGTTAGGTTTTCTTTTTTTTGTTCCCGGTGTTCGGGGTTTCGGGCTGAGGGTTTAGGGCTGAGTGTTTGGGGCAAGTTGTTGGATTGACCTACCGCCCATGGGTTTTGGGATGCGAGTTCCCAAGCCCCCAACCCTAGCACCCCCTACCCCTACTCCGACTCTAACCACCCCTCATGACGGAAAAAAGACCTAGAGGGCAATCTGGGCCTTTTAAAAAATCGGACGGAAGTCAAAACCCTTATTCATGGTACTTCAAACCCATTTATAACAGTGCTTAAAAGCCACTTTATAAGCCCCTGAAGTGCCACAGGATGGTCAGAGTCGAGTTATACGCCAGCTTTTCCTGGGTCAATAAGCACCATGAACCTTCAAAACCCACCCGAACCCCAAAACCCTAAAGGCGGCCAAGTGCAAGAGGACACTAGCTACGACCATGGAGGAAGTCGAGAAGGAGCACATGAAAAACCAACAGCGGCCCCCGCCGCCAGCGCGAAGACCGTGCCTCCTAGCAGCAGTCTGAAGCTGGGCTGCCTGAGGTGCCGAGGAACGGCAAAGGGTTGCGAGAAGTGCCAGGACCCAAACTTTCGAGGCCTCCGTCTCACCAGACAGGAATGGCTCGCCAGGGCCAAAACCCACGGCTTGAAGTGAGCCATGCGCTGCAGGTGGGGTGTCGCAATGCGACCCATGCAACGCGACCCAGCAGGGGTTTAGGGTTTAGGGTTTAGGGTTTAGGGTTTAGGGTTTAGGGTTTAGGGACCCATGCCTTGTACAGGAGGGGTCTAATAGACAGCATGTTGACCAGGCACTTGGTACCTAAAATACGATGTTGCACGAAGGGTTGATGTGGGAACATGCTGTTGCGGGTGAACCTCCAAGCCCTAAACCCTAAACCCTAAACCCCAAACCCCAAACCCCAGACCCCAAACCCCAAACCCCACACCCCAAACCCCAAACCTTACACCCTCAAACCCGAAACCCTGAAGGCTCGTACGGGAATACTTCCTGGAGTGGGCAGATGCCTCCCAGGGACGGCTGTCAGAGGCTCAGTCTTCGGCTTGAAGGGTCTTTAGGGGGTTTTTAAGGTGGGTTTTTTAAGGTTTTTTTTTTTTAGGGTTTTTTTTTAGGTTTTTTTTTAGGGGGCTTTTAAGGTCTTCAGGGTTTTTTTGGGGGGGGTTTTAGGGTGTTTAGGGTCTGGGGTTGCATTCCGGATACTCGACAATGTGTTCCCTCACAAGGAACCCGGCAAGGGCGAGGGAAGAGTCTTACGGCACCCAGGAATTATTGGCTTACGGGAGGGGTTAAAAGGGGGGGGGGGTATCCAACAGGGCGCCCCAAGGCTCCCTGAGCTCCCCTTATAGTTTCCCTAGCTACCTACCCCCCCCAGGAACCCCCCCTCCCTTAAGAATCCTAACTATAAAGGAGGCTGTACTTATAACCCACTTATAAGCCCCTTAAGTGCCCTAACGTGGTTATAATTCGGTGACGAAGTACAGTTGTAACTGGGTTTTTTGTACCATGAACCTCCAAGAACAGCCTGGCAAGCCCCCCTTTCTAGAAGGCCTGCCTGCGGAAGAGGGTCCAGCATTTTGGGGTTGAAGGGGAGTAGGGCTGAACTAAGGTCTGCTTACTGAGCCTTGGAATGAACCTTCACCCCCCCCTCCCCCCCCTCCGATTTAGGATACAACAGGGCAGTTATGCCGATCTGTCAGATTTCTCTGTCCCACGTAGGGGGCATGGCACTCCACTACTAGCATCTCCTGCACTTTGGGAACAGTTTATGTTTTCGTAGCCACGTAGGTTATGCTTGGTAGTTACAGCTCACATGGTCTGGCAACAGAACTAGAGACCACCACCTCCTTCAACCTGAGGGTTCAGAGCCTGTACTACCTTCAGACCCCCCCCTCCCCCCCTCCCCCCCCAAAAAAAACTCAAAAATGTTCTTCCTTGAAAGGGTAACAAGGGGATTGTCATCTTCTTTTTTGTTTGTTGGGGGGGGTTCTTAAGCAAATAGTAGCCCTAAACTCCATAAGCCCTAAAAAGGGGAGTTCGGGGTAAGCCTAAACCCTAAACCCTAAACCCTAAACCCTAATGGAGGGACTCCACCGGTCCTGGGCTTATCGGAACACTTGGATTTAAGGGTTCGCGGTGTACCGAAATGAGGAGCCTCGAGCCCACTTGCGGTGTTTAGGGTTTAGGGTTTAGGGTTTAGGGTTTAGGGTTTAGGGTTTAGGGTTTATAGGGTTAGGGTACCAAGACGGAAGATAGGCTGAGCGCCTCCGATTTCAGGGGCAAGCAGGAACCTGACTGGTTCTAAGTACAAGTTTGGGAACCTAGTAAGGTCTAGGGCCCAACCTCTAAGACCCTGAGCCCCAGAAAGCCGCGGCCACCTGTTTAGGGTCTAGGGTTCAGGGCTGAGGGGCCAGCAGCCCTAAATCGTCCTCAACGCGAAACCCTAAACCTTAATGCCTACATCCTAACCCTAAACCCTAAACACAAAACACCTCAACCCTAAATCCTATAACCCTATAAACCCCAAACCCTAACTAAACCCTGAACCCCAAAGCCTAAACCCAAGGTCACCAGTTTGGTCTTCGACTCTGCGCGCGGCGCTCGTCACGGGAGCCGAGGCGCCGGGCGACCGCAGAAGTGCCCCGGGGTTTAGGGTTTAGGGTTAGGGTTCAGGGTTCAGGGTTCAGGGTTCAGGGTTCAGGGTTCAGGGTTCAGGGTTCAGGGTTCAGGGTTCAGGGTTCAGGGTTCAGGGTTTAGGGTTTAGGGTTTAGGGTTTAGGGTTTAGGGTTTAGGGTTTAGGGTTTAGGGTTTGGGTCTTGTAGGGCTTGGAGTGTGTGTGTGTGTGTAGGGTTTAGAGGTCTCACAGGGCTTGTAGGTTCTTGCTGGGTATATTCTAAGGCTGGAACCGTGGGCACATAGTAAGGTCCCTTGCCTTTGTTTTTAGGGGACCGAAGTGCGAGCCCTTAATATGTATAGTGTACAACAGGGTCATATAACTAGGGACCCAAATTAAGGGCTCATACTTGGAACCCTAGACAGCGACCGTGAGCCCTAAACACGAAACCCTAAGCCCTATAAACCTAAAGGGGGGGGGGGGGGGGGTGCGCTGTAATTATTTTCGGTGGGCCGCAATCTACTCATCTGCCGGGCTTGGGGTCCGAAACCACTGAGCCCGAATTCCTGAAACCCAAAGCCGGTCTAGGCTTTAGGGTTTGAGGTTTCGGGTTTAGGGCTAGTACCTTGGACCCTGAAGGAATGGGTTATATAGGGTGTAGGGTTCAAGGTTCAGGGTTTAGGGTTTAGGGTTGTAGGGTTTTAGGGTTTTAGGGTTTTAGGGTTTTAGGGTTTTAGGGTTTTAGGGTTTTAGGGTTTTAGGGTTTCGGGGTTTCGGGGTTTCGGGTTTCCTTGTACCCCTAAGGTTGTACCCTTGGGTTTGGGAAACCTGTTTAGGGATCCTAAAGGTAGTCTAAGGGCCAGATTCGGAGTATATAGGGCTAGGAGTCTTAATGCCTTGGTAAACCCGGTGATTCATCAGGCAAGCCTCAAAAGAAAAAGTGAAGAAGCATCCTTGGCTTTGCAAATTTCGAGGGTTCCTTACCCTAAAACCCAGAACGCTAACCCTTCACCCTTAACCCTTAACCCTGAACCCTGAACCCTAAACCCTCTAGACCCTAAAGCCGAACCAGGTGGATCGGGACCGCGTGACTTCGGCCACCTCCTTATTTGCTTTAGGGTTTAGGGTTAAGGGTTCTGGGTTTTAGGGTAAGGAACCGGCCCGAAATCCTAACCCTTATTTCGCCTTCGTTCCAGTAACCTCAAGCGCTAAACCCTGAACCCAAGAACCCTAAACCCTGAACCCCAGAGCCCGAGCCCTGAGCCCCTAAACCCTAAACCCTAAACCCTAAACCCTAAACCCTAAACCCTAAACCCTAAACCCTAAACCCTAAACCCTAAACCCTAAACCCTAAACCCTAAACCCTAAACCTAACCCTAAACCCTAAACCCTAAACCCTAAACCCTAAACCCTAAACCCTAAACCCTAAACCCTAAACCCTAAACCCTAAACCCTAAACCCTAGCCGCAGTGTTAAAAATAAAAATTGGCGCTGGGAATCCCCAAAATCTACAAGAAGTTTGGTGGCGGCGCCCCGACCCGGTGGAGGCCCCAAAGGGCGGAGTTCGGGTTTGCTCGGGATGTAGGGGTTTGGGGGTCCACCCTAAACCCCCACCCTAAACCCTAAACCCTAAATCCTAAACCCTAAACCCTAAACCCTGAACCCTGAACCCTAAACCCTAAACCCTAAACCCTAAACCCTAAACCCTAAACCCTAGCCCTAAACCCTAAACCCTAGCCCTAAACACCCGATCCGAGGCCGAGGCAGTTCTTCTACCGGAAGTGGGCTTTGGCTTGTGCGGCACTCGGGGCTTTTTGGGGGATTTGGGCCTGAGCAGTTTAGGGTGAGGGTTTTGGTGGTGTTGGGTTTTGGGGAGTTTGTGTGTGTGTGTGTGTGTTTTTTTTTTTTTTTTGGGGGGGGGGGTTGGGGTTGGGGGGGATTTGGGTTTGGCGGGCTTTGGGGCTTGGGGCGGAGCCTAACCCTAAACCCGAAACCCTGAACCCCCACAACCCGTACACACCAGAACGCTGGCGTGCCGATGTGGCTCGCCCATTGGGTGGCCCTTTTTCTGTCAGCCTCCTAAACCCCAAACCCCAAACCCTAAACCCTAAACCCTAAGCCCTAAACTCCTTCTGACCAGGCCCGCGTTGGCCTCCCTGCTGCCGATGCCACCCGGGCCCTTCGGCCGAAGGAGTAGGGTTTAGGGGTTTAGGGGTTTAGGGTTTAGGGTTTAGGGCTTAGGGATTAGGGATTAAGGTTTAGGGTTTAGGGTTTAGGGTTTAGGGCTAGGGTTTAGGGTTTAGGGCTTTAGTTTTCGGATTTAGGGTTGAGGGCTTAGGGTATTACCGCTCTATGGCATGCCCCCGAAACCCTTCACCCCCAAGCCCTAAACCCGACACCTGAAAGCCCATCAGTCCTTTCCACTGAGGCCCCAAAGCCGCTAGACCCTAACATCCTAAACCCGAAAACCTCCCCCCCAAGAAGCCTAAACCTCACACCCCAAACCCTAAACCCTCTTGACGACCCCCTAAACACCACGCCACTAAACCCTAAACTCCCTAGACCCTAAACCCTAAACAAGCCCTAAACCCGAAACCCTAGACCCTGACCCTAGACCCTAGACCCTAGACCCTAAACCCTAAACCCTAAAAGCCCTAACCCCGAAACCCTAAACCCTAAAACCCTAAACCCTAAACCCTAAACCCTAAACCCCAAACCCTAAACCCTAAACCCTAAAACCCTAAACCCTAAGCCCTAAACAAGCCCTGAAGCCATCGGTGTGTCTGAGGCCTGGCCTGATCGCAGCCCGGAAGCCCGGCACGGCCCATGCACCCCAAAGCCGGTGTTTTAAGGCTTTTTTGGGTTTAAGGTTTAGGGTTTAGGGTTTAGGGTTTAGGGTTTAGGGTTTAGGGTTTAGGGTTTAGGGTTTAGGGTATAGGGCTAGGGTTTAGGGGTTTATTGGTTTAGGGTTTAGGGTTTATGGCTAGGGTGTAGGAGCTTATGCTTTAGGGTCTAGGGGTTTAGGGTTTCGGGGTAGAGGGTTTAGGGTTTTAGGGGTTTTAGGGTTAAGGGCGTATGGGACTTGGAGGCTGTAGGGTGAGAAGCTTAGAGGTTAAGACAGAAGCCAAGCCCCTGAGCCCCGAACCCTTTATGTTATGTATTTATGTCCCTGTAAATTTCCCTCGCAGAAAGCACCCAGCACGCGCATGACAAATTACGAGGCCCCATGATGATATTGGGCTGCATTGTTGTGGCTGCGGGTGTTCCGGGGTTTAGGTTTCAGAGCGTAGCCCGAACCCTGAATCCCAAACCCTAAACCCGAAACCCGAAGCCCCAAACCCTAAACCCTAAACCCTAAACCCGAAACCCTAAACCCTGAACCCTAAACCCTAAACCCTAAACCCTAAACCCTAAACCCTAAACCCTAAACCCTAAACCCTAAACCCTAAACCCTACCATATTGGTCTGGACTTCCGCGTCGCGTGATATGAGGGCTGTGGGATATGCACAACCATCGGCACCCCGCAACGAGTTAACTACAGCATCCTGAGGATTGGAATGTTTAGGGTTTAGGGTTTAGGGTTTAGGTTTTAGGGTTTTGGGTTTAGGGTTTAGGGTTTGGGGTTTAGGGTTTAGGGTTTAGGGTTTAGGGTTTAGGGCTCTTTGACAGACACATCTCTATTAGGGTTCTAAGGGGAGTATTATAAGCTTGTTTGTGGGTAACTCTTGGAGGGCGGGGGCGGGTGTAGAGTTTTGCCAGGGTTTTGGAGGAGGAGCAGTGGTCGACCCAAACCCTACTAGGGTTTAGGGTTTAGGCTAAACTTGTGGCCCGAAAGAGATGGGCACGCATAAGCCTTGAGAACACAAGCCTAAACCCTGAACTCTACGACCCAAGCCTCAGTTTCCAGCTGTCAGCGCCAAATCCGATTTTACCTGCTTGGCGTCTCGTTTTGAGCCCAGCTGGAATCCTGGTCCCTAAACCGACAAAAGGTCCGAGGTTGCACCGTCGAACTGTGTGCACGACCAAGTGATCTTGCTGGGAAGGAGCTGGACGCCGTTTTGAGGAAAAGAGGCAGCTGCTTAGAACATCAAGCGCTGCACCTCAACTGGAAGGCACGCTTCACTGGTAAGGACTTTGGCTCCTCAGCGTGACTGCAGGTTTTGGGATTCCTCCCCGCTCTTAGACCCTAAACCCTATGCCCCAAACCCCTAAGTCGAAGGCTGAGGCTGTGAGTAGAGGTCAGCTTGCGATTTGGATGAGCAACATCTGCAAAACAGAGAAAGCTGGAGTGGGCGCGTGCCTGGCTGGGTTGACAAGCTCAGAACAACCCATGCGTGTATGCTGGTCTTGGAGTCTGATGACCAGCAAAAAGATCTGGAGCCAGTGAGATGTTTGAGCTGTTGCTGCTAGTCCTTTGAATTGATGCACAAGTCGGAGCTTTGTGCTCCGAAAACTTGACTTCGAGGACTGCATATTTGTCATGCGATGAAAGAAGGATGAATCCCTGCATGGGATTCCAGGCCAGCCACGTCCATGAGACAAGACGACGAATGGGCTTGGGTTTCGGGTTAAGGGGGATTAAACTCTAAACCCTAAAACCCTCAAACCCTCGACCATAAATTCTTCAGCCCTAGACCCTCATCCCTAACCCTAAACCCTAAACCCTAAACCCTAAACCCTAAACCCTAAACCCTAAACCCTAAACCCTAAACCCTAAACCCCAGGTGCAGTCCCTGGCCGACACCTCCGCACAGCACTTCTGCCTCCAGCTGACTCCGGGTGCAGGCGCGGGAGCGCGGGGTCCCAGAGGCGCGCTTTGTCAGGAGGGTTTAGGGTTTAGGGTTTATAGGGTTTAGGGTTTAGGGTTTAGGGTTTAGGGTTTAGGGTTTAGGGTTTAGGGTTTAGGGCAGGGAATGCTGAACCCTCAAGCCTAAACCCGAAAAATCCCTGAGCTTAGGGTTTAGGGTGTAGGGTTGAGCGTATATGAACCCTCAACAATATCGAGAAGACCTCTCAACGAGCCCTGTTAAGCCCTAAACTCTGAAAAATTTCGTGTTTCACGCGTAGGGCCCGGGGGTGGGAAGCCCTAAACCCTAAATCCCTAAACCCCAAGTCCTAAACCCTAAATTTTAAGACCCTAAACCCTAAACCCAAGAGCCTTCAACCCTGAGCTAGGGTTCTGGGCTACAATTTAGGGTTTAGGGTTTTAGGGTTTTAGTAAATTTAGGGTTTAAGGTTCCAAAACCTCCCGAAACCCCAACAACAAGAAACACACGACCTAAGACCTCAAAACACCAACCGCCGAAGACCCCAAGACCCCAGAAGCGCAAGCCCAAAACCCCAAGACCCGAACCTCCTAAACCCCCAAGCCCTACACTCTAAACCCCTACCTACACCCTAAACCCTAAACCCTAAACCCTAAACCCTAAACCCTAAACCCTAAACCCTAAACCCTAAACCCTAAACCCTAAACCCTCACTTGTAGCCCTAACCCCTTGTAGCCCTCTCAGGCCTTGGCCGTTACCCTCGTCCGGGCCTCGTCTTCGGTTGCCTTTCCTGGGGTTCCGCTTTTGCTCCCAGAGTTGCGGGGGGCGGTTAGGGTTTAGGGTTTAGGGTTTAGGGTTTAGGGTTTAGGGTTTAGGGTTTAGGGTTTAGGGTTTAGGGTTTAGGGTTTAGGGTTTAGGGTTTAGGGTTTAGGGTTTAGGGATATTATAGTGTCGTAACGTATCAGAGGTGGTTTTCTCCGCAGCCCTTGTATACTCGTTTCAGTTCAGGACGCCCTAGATTGCTGCTACATTGGTTCCGACAAGGTGTCAGCCTCACTCACGCAAAGAAGGTACATCAACATGGACCCTGGGTCTTGGAGTACTATACTTTAATATTTTTGTTTGGTTCTGGGTTCCTATTATAGCTACTTATACCTAAAAAGTATATACTGTTTTTCCAGGGTCTACTCCAAAGCTAAGGACCCGGACAGGTTCAAGACACGTACAAGTTTCCCACCGTACGGCAAGTTGAAGCATTTGAGTGACAATTGCGTTTATTTTGCCAAAGATAAAGAACAATTACCTTATATTCATGGCTTGTGCGAGGATATTGATCTTGTTAATGATGGGTTTTGAAAAAAATGCTGCTTCTTCAAAAGAACACATAGACTAGCAATGCATTGATTGTAGTTGATCCCGGTGATGATGATCGAGTATTGCATACATTAGATGTACTGTGCCATGATGATCCGAATTTGAATGGCAATAAGACCGCTTGGGTTTAGGGATTTCAAGGTCAGGTATTTTAGGGTTTGGGAACCCCGCTCAACTCTCCACGCTCAACTCTCCACCCTCTAGCTCTATACAGCTCAACCCTAAGCCTGTACCCGAAATCCTAAACCTCACAACCCCAAACCCTATTATTGGGGCTTAGGCCCTTAGGCCCGAAGCCCGCGAACCCTAAACGCTAATCCCTAAAACCGAAGCCCGAAACCCTAAACCCCAAACCCAGCCCCAAACCCAAAACCCCAAACCCCAAATCCCAAAAAAAACCTGAACCCCAAACCCCTGAACCCTAAACCCTAAACCCTCAACCCAAGAAGGCATGGACCGATCCGCCCAGCAACGATGGCAGCCTCGTGCGGGGGCTTGGCGTGGGCTCTGCAGTTTTGGGGCCCTTTTTGGGGGGTTTAGGGTTTAGGGTTTAGGGCCTAGGGTTTAGGGTTTAGGGTTTAGGGTTATATGTGGCTGAGGGTTTAAAGATTTTCTTCTACTTGCTTAAGACTACAGAAGAATGGAAGGTAACAATACCCTTATTACCCGTTATCAGGAAGAATATGTCTCCTCGGTGGGTGCTTAAGCAAGCAGTAGTACATGGTTTAGGGTCAATTGTTTAGAGTGAACTGTTTAGTTTAGGGCTTTTTGTGTAGGGCTTGTTGTTAAGTCCAGGCTTTTGGGTTTTTTCTAGGGGTTAGGGCTTGGTTGATACGCAAGGCCATGACGCTGCTGAGTTTGCAGTGTTGTGAAGCTCCTCACAAGCCTCACAAGAGAGCGATTCTCGGGTACCAGATGCATAGGATCTTCGCTCTCATACCCTAAGCCCTACACCCTAAACCCTGAACCCTAAACCCTAAGCCCTAAACCCTAAATCCTAAACCCTAAGCCCTAAACCCTAAACCCTCAACCCCTAAGCCCTCAACCCTAAACGGCAGAGCAGCGAAGCGAGCCTCTACCTTCCCCCCTCCCCCCCCCCCCCCCCCCCCCCCCCCCCCGGCCCCTCCCACCACCCCTATATGAACCCTATAAACACCCTAAACCCTAAACCCAAAACCCAAAACCCTAAACCCTAAACCCTCCCCACCGCCTCCTCGAAACCCCCTGGCCCTCAACCCCTGATCTGAGCCCCACAATATTGCCAAACCCTTAACCCTAAACCCTAAATCCTAAACCCTAAACCCTAAACCCAAAACCCCAGAGACAAAGCCCAACGAAAGGTGCACGACTTGGACTTGGAGGTGGCCTTTTCAGGGATTTGAGGTTGAGGGATGCAGGCATTTAGGGTTTAGGGTTTAGGGTGTTTCAGGGTTTAGGGTTTAATGTTTAGTGTTTAGGGTTTGTGGCCCGGTTTGGGGAATTTCTAGGGCCTAATGGAGGATTTGGGGGCTTTCTAGGATGCCCCAGAAGCACCCTCATGCCTTTTCCTAGGACCCAGAGTAGGCCCTTGCTCCTTTTTTTGAGTTCAGGTTCCCTTATTGGCCCCTTTAAACCGAAACGGGCACTTTGTTTCATTTCTAGGTTTCTCTTGGGTCTTGTTTCTTTAGGTTTAGCATCCCCGAAACCTCTCTGGACCCGAAAACGGGTGCGCTCTTTTTTTCTCGACGGTTGCTGGAAGAACCTAGGCCTTACAGGGTTTGTGGGGTCTAGGGGAATTAGGGTTTGATGGATTTGGAGGTTTTAATGGGTGTAGGGTTGCGGGATCTACTTAAGGCTCGTCGGGCTATTACTGGCCAGTGCATTTGGGTTGGCAAAAAAAGCCAGTTGGGAAGCGGGATAACCTACACAAGGCCAGCCAGGGGCGTTCAGTGTATGAAGCTTCTTCAAGCGAGAGTTTTACCCCAACACCCATGCCTAGGTAAATCTTACTTGGAGCATGTCGGGGCACTTAAGGGGCTTATAAGTGGGTTATAAGTACACATATGACTAATTGATGGGGTTAGAAGTACGTACCACGAGCCTACTTGAAACCCTAAACCCTGGACCCCTTTCAACTTGAAACCCCTAAACACCTACCCCTACACCCCTAAACCCCTAAACCCTAAACCTCAAACCCTGGGTCTTGTGAGTTTTGGGTGTCGTTCTAGGACCCAAAGTAGGCCCTTGCTCCCTCTTTCTTGGGCGTCGGTTCCCTTATTAGCCCCTTCAAAACCGACAAGGGCACCCTCTTTCTTCCTGGGTTACACTTGGGGGTAGTAGCCCTAAACCCTAAACCCTAAACCCTAAACCCCTAATTATTAAGTTTCGCTTCTGAGTACTTTCAGGTCTGTTAGGCTCAGAGTCTTGGGTCGGGGGCTTGTGCAGCAACCCCCTGACGGTCTGTCGTTGAGGCTTCAGGGTTGAAGGACCCCTCAACCCTAAACCCTAAACCCTAAACCCTAAACCCTCAACCCTAAACCCTAAACCTAAACCCCGAACCCTTCGGCCGACGTCTTTGCGTCCGGGCTTCAGGCCCCCGAGTCCTCATTGCATCTGCCGCGCTTCAGAGACTCAAGATTTTCAAGGGTTTAGGGTTTGGGGCTTAGGGTTTAGGGCTTAGGGTGTAGGGTTCAGGGTTTAGGGTTTAGGGTTCAGGGTTTAGGGTTTAGGGTTTGCAAGTGTGCAGAGGTGTGTAGCAGGGCTCTCTTCCATGCTTGTATGGCATTTTTGCGGGTTTAGGGTTTGGGGTTTGGGGTTTAGGGTTTAGGGTTTGGGGTTTAGGGTTTAGGGTTTGGGGTTTAGAGCTCTGGGGATTTTTTCAGCCCTCCTCCACTCTGTAGGCCTCAGCTGCTGAACCCCTTTATGCCCTAATTTTTCTGGGGCTTAGCGGGCCCCAAGCCCTCAACCCTAAACCCTAAACCCTAAACCCTAAACCTCAGGGCGCCCTATATAAATTTGCCGGCCTTGCTTTTCAAATAGTTTCTTGTTGGCCCTTCCGTGGAGCTGCAGCCATGCGCAATGCGGCCGAGGAACTTCATGGCCAGCTCCAGGACCAGGGTTCAGAGTTTAGGATTTAGGAACCGTAAGCCCCGAACCCTGAACCCCAAAGCCTATACAAGCCCCAAACCCCCCACCCCAGAAGCCCAAATCCGAAACCCCAAGCTACGGCTTAAGGTTTTGCGGGCTGATTCTTAGGTCCCTTTGTGATGAAGCAACAAAAGCCCTAAATGTCCGAAACATGTTCTGACTTTCGAGCCCGCGGCACCCCTTGTTGAGAAGGGAGCTGTGTAGGGACAGCCCCTTAAACCCCAAAACCCCAAAACTGCAAACCTCTTGACCCTAGAGCCCGAAAGCCCTGACCCCAAAATCCTGAACCCTGAAAGTCTAGACCCTAAACCCTATACATCTTAAACCCTTAACCAAAAACCCCGGCCCATAAAATCCGAAACCCTAAGACCCTAACACCCAAAAAACCCAAAACCCCAAGCCTTCGCACCTCCCTAACAAAAAAGACTTCCATAGCGGATGAGACCCCAAACATCTGAGACCTCCAAGCCCCCACAACTCCTGGGACCCCTCAAAGGCTTTAGGGTTTAGGGTTTAGGCTTTAGGGTTTAGGGCTAAAACCCTGAAAGCTCTAAAGCCACAGCCGCTCCCAACTAAACACCGCACCCTAGACCCTCAACCCCTTGAACCCCAAACCCTCCTAAACCCTAAACCCTAAACCCTAAACCCTAAACCCTAAACCCTAAACCCTAACAGGAGGAGTCCGTGAAGCTGCGCGTCTTTATCGAGGCACAGTTCAGCGTCTCGGCCTAATAGGGTTTAGGGTTTAGGGTTTAGGGTTTAGGGTTTAGGGTTTAATTAGGGTTTAGGGTTTAGGGTTTATAGGGTTTAGGGTTTAGGGTTTGGGGTTCGGGGGCCCTATATCCCCAAGCCCTGAGCCCTAAAGCCACCCACAAAACCCTTCGAAGCCTTCCGCAGAAAGCACACCTGGGTCCCTGCCCCTCGATTGTAGGCCGATGAAGGTGCTGCCAACGGCGGACTGTTGCAACCCCAGCAGGACAAATGCGCGCCAGTCCCCAAGCAGCCGAGAGGACTGAGATGTAGGCCCTAAACCCTAAACCCCAAACCCTGCACCCTTAACCCGGAACCCTGAACTGGTGACATTGCGGTCCCATGGGGTTGCGTCTTGTTTGTGTACTTGCTGCTGGATGGTGAAGTAGCCGCTGCACTGGAGGAGACGTAGTTGGCGATGCCCCAAACGTCGTGCAGTGCGATGTGGTGTCTTCCGGCGTTAGCCTTCTTGATCCGTCCGTTGAACGTTCTGGTGTTCGGAGTTGTTTGGCGAAGTTGGCCCGCTGGCCGACGACTTGCCCCCCAGACTGCTGAGGTGCAGCTCTGTGCCATTTTTCTTGGGTGATGGGCGGGGGGGAGGGGGGGGGTGGGAAACAGCTCCTTTTGGGGTGTAGTCAGAGGCTAGGTTAAAACCTGAGCCCTGATTCAAACCCTAAGCTTTCCTGGAAACCCTTAAACCCCGAAGCTCATCTGCCCCTAAACCCAACCACTAAACCCGAAGTCAACCACTAAACCCTCAACCCTAAACCCAAAACCCTCAACCCCAAACCCTAATCCCTAAACCCTAAACCCTCAACCCTCAACCCTAAACCCCAAACCCTAAACGCTAAACCCTAAACCCTCAACCCTAAACCCTGAACCCTGAAACCTAAACCCTAAACCCTAAACCCCCAAGTCAAGCAGAGGTAAGCAGGCGGCCTTGCTCCATGACATGATGAAGAGCTCCACGCAGCCGGGCGCCTCCGGAGCCCCTTCGACGCTTTTAGGGTTTAGGGTTTAGGGTTTAGGGTTTAGGGTTTAGGGTTAGGGAGACTTCCGGTTGTTGCTTCGAGCGTTTATGGGCTTGAAGGTTTTGTTTGTGGTTTTAGAGGCTTGTGAAGGTCTTCCACGGGGTGTGTTAAGGGAAGGGTTTGTGGATTTTGGCTAAACCCTAAACCCTAAACCCTAAACCCTAAACCCTAAACCCTAAACCCTAAACCCTAAACCCTAAACCCTAAACCCTAAACCCTAAACCCTATTCAGAGCTTGACGGGCGCAGGGTACCCTACACCCTCAGCCCGCGTCTTCCTAAGCCCTACAGCCTAAGACGCCAAAGGCGTTAGGCCGCAGGAGCTGGGCTTCATGCCTTTAAGGTTTCAGGGTTTAGGATTTAGGGTTTAGGGTATATTTTTTGGCGGTTCAGAGTTATAGCTTATCCGCTGGAAGGGCAACCAGAATGCCCAGTACTACCCTCATTCCTACGTCTTTTTGTGTTAGGGTTTAGGGTTTAGATTTTAGGGTCCCTTGACAAAGTCCATAAAGCCAAAGCCAAGTGGATCTGTCATCTCGTAGACTTTTGTCTTCTGAGGTGAACCATTGGGTGTCTAGTGTTTAGGGTGCAGGCCGAGACACCCTTTAGGTTTTGGGGTTTGGGGTTTAGGGTTTAGGGTTTCATAGAAAATTCTATAGAAGCCCTGTAGAAGTGTAAGACACACTCAGGAAGTTCGAGATCCAGGAGGTTCAAAGAGTGTAGTCCGGGGGCTCTAGGCAGGCTCGTGGGGTAGGGCGCTTGCTATTTGTGCCACAGCCCTAGACTCCCTAATCCCTAAACCCTAAACCCTAAACCCTAAACCCTAAACGCACCTTTAGTAAGTTCTGCGGCCAAGAGCGGCCAGATGCATAGGGTGTGCTTCTTGAGTGGATTTGGTTGCGTGTCTTACTCACTTAATTTTCTAATTAAAGGAGTGGAAATCGGTTGTTTTTTTTTGGTCTTTTTTCATATTTAATCGTTCACGGTTGAAAGGCAGTCTTTTTCTAGCGCAGTTCAAGTTAATATTTGCTCCAACAATCCCCATAACACATATGACAAGCAAAGTTCCTTCATGTTTTTGAAATTGCTATAGGAAAATTAACGGAGAACAGAAGAGATGCATGTGCCTTGTTCTGTTTTTCTACTATTCCTTCGGGCGTCAGTATCAAGTCCGAAACGCAGCCCCAAACCAGAAGCGTAAACCCTGCTTAAGCCCTAAGCAAGAGCGAAGTGTTCGAAACCGTTCGTTCGCGCGCCGCCACCATAAATACCACAAAGCAAACTAGAAACCCTACAAACCCAAAAAAAACCCTAACCCTTAAAAAAAGATACAGAACAACCATTACCTAAACAACCCTTAAACACCAACCTTGGAGCCCCAAAGAAACCCTCTAAACCCTAAACCCTAAACCCTAGGCCCTAAACGTTGAAGTAGCCAAGGCGTTGCCTCCGGGTGGAAAGTCCACGGACACTGGAGGTGAGCATGGGAGGGGTGTCGGGCTACTCTACTTGGGCTCAGGGTTGAGGGTCTAGGGTTTAGGGTTCAGGGTTCAGGGTTTAGGGTTTAGGGTTTTAGGCTTCAGGAAGTGTTTCGCGCTTCATGGGGGGGGGGGGGGGGGGGCTCTTTCTTGCTGTGGAGATGCATTACCCGTCCCCCTGATCTCTCTAAGAAGCCCCTTCAACAGCGCTAGTGGGTTCGATTTAGGGTTGAAGGCTTGTTCATTGTTTAGGGTTTAGGGCTTAGGGCTTAGGGTTTAGGGTTTGGGGTATAGGGTTTAGGGTTTCAAAAACACTACTTGGAGCCCTCCTGTTTAGGTTTGGAGGGGGGGGGAGCTCAGTTGTAAGGGCTTCACTGGCCGGTGGGAGCGAAAGGTCTGGACCACGGGTTTGGGGCTTTCGGCTTTAGGGTCTAGGGTTTGGGGCCTTAGGGTTTGGGAGGTTTTAGGGTTTAGCGTTCAGGGTTCAGGGTTTAGGGTTTAGGGTTTAGGGCTAGGGTTTGGGGATTTCGGGTTTTTGGCTTTGGTGCTTGCAGGATAGACAAAGGTATAGAGTTTGACATTCATCCCTGTAGCCGAGACATTATAGGTGCAATGTTGTTGTTAGGTAAAAGGAGTCCGAATGTCGAACCCTAAACCCAGGAACCCCACTCCAAAAACCTCAAACCCAACCCAGACCCTAAGACCAAAACCCTCCAAATGACAACAAGCCCCGCCACATCCAACCCCTAAACCCTAACCCCTAAACCCTAAACCCTAAACCCTAAACCCTAAACCCCCCAGAATTTAGTATGAACCCCTAAGCCTTGAACCCTAAGCACTCAACCCTAAACCCTGAACCCTGAACCCTGAACCCTGAACCCTGAACCCTGAACCCTAAACCCTAAACCCTAAACCCTAAACCCTAGCCCTAAACCCCAAACCCCCCAAGAGTTATAGAGCCACTGAGGCCTGCAGCTGCCGGCGGCAGATGAGAGCCTTAGCTCCGATTTGAAGCTACACTTGGGATTAGGGTTTAGGGCTAGGGTTTAGGGTTTGGGGTTTGGGGTTTGGGGTTTAGGGTTTCGGGCTAGGGTTTAGGGTTTGGGGTTTGGGGTTTAGGGTTTAGGGCTAGGGCTTAGGGTTTGGGGTTTGGGATCTGGGGTTTGGGTTTAGGGTTTGACATGTGTTCTCGCGAGTTCAACGGCCTGACGCTGTGAAAGATCACCCAAAACCCCATAAACCCTAAACCCCAAGCACAAGCCCCGCAGACAACCCTAAACCCTAAACTCTAAACCTTAAACCTTAAACCCTAAACCCTAAACCTTAAACCCTAGACCCTAAACCCTAAACTCTAAACCTGAAACCCTATAAGCCCTAAATATGGCGGGGTAGCCCAGAGCCGAGGGTGGAACAAGCGGATTTCTACAGGGGCGACTTTGGGGCGGTTTAGGGTTTAGGGTTTCGGGCTTAGGGTTTAGGGTTTAGGGTTCAGGGTTTAGGGTTTAGGGTTTAGGGTTTAGGGTTTAGGGTTTAGGGTTTGGGGCGGTATATGGGGCATATGTAGAGGCTTTCAACTATAGAGAGGCTAGTCGGATGAGGAGTCCCTTCTTTGAGGCTCCGTCTTCTTATCCCTGTCCAGGTTAGGCTTATGGGTCTAGGGTTTAGGGTTTAGGGTTTAGGGTTTAGGGTTTACGAAACCCTAAACCCTAAGCCCGAATTGCGAGGCTCCCTTACAAGGGTACTCCGTGAGGTCTCCTACTGCCTCAAGCCTCCGGTTCTCAGACCAAGAAGACATTGGTGGCGACATGGATAAAAACCCTAAACCCTAAACCCTAAACCCTGATAAGAAGGGTCCAGGGGTTTAGGGTTTAGGGGCTTAGGGGTTAGGGTTTGCGGTCTAGGGGTTTAGGGGTCGAGGGGTTTAGGGTCTTGGGGTTTTGGGGGTGTTAGGCTTCAGGGCCTGAGGGTTCTTGGGGGTTTAACGACCCCAAACCCTCAGCCCTAATTCCCTAAACCCTAAACCCTAAACGCGAAAGCCCTAGACCCTAAACCCCAAAACCCCAAAACCCCTAAACCCTAAACACCTACACCCTAAACCCTAAACCCCTAAACCCCTAAACCCCTGAACCCCTGAACCCCTAAACCCCTAAACCCCTAAACCCCTAAACCCCTAAACCCCAAACCCCAAAACCCCTAAACCATAAACCCTACACCCTAAGCCCTAAACCCTAAACTCTACACCCAAAACCCTAAACCCTAAAACCCATCCGAGGAGAGGCCGAGAACAGTCCAACGTGTCGCACACGAGCCAGCTGGAGCCGGCTTGTGGCCACGCGACCTTTCAAGGGATGAAGACGCGTACCCCGAAGGAGTTTAGGGTTTAGGGTTTAGGGTACCCCTAAAGGTTCCCCTGAATATACTCCTAATACGGCCCTTATATTTTTTTAGGGATCCTTAAAAAGGGGCGCCAAAACCTAAGTTAAGGGTCCAAGGTAGAACCCCTAGAGACTGCGTTGTGGGACCCTCTACTACTCCCACCTGGGGTCTAGGGTTTTAGGATTTTAGGGTTTTAGGGTTTTAGGGTTTTGGGGTTTTAGGGTTTTGGGGGTTTAGGGTTTTAGGGTTTTAGAGGTTGAGGGTTTGAGGGTTTTAGGGTTTTAGGGTTTTAGGGTTTTGTGGTCAGGGCTTTGGGGTTCAAGGGCGTCATCTTTGGGAATCTTTTCAGAGGGTTTCAAGGAATTGTTATCCAAGGCTTCAGCTCCGCGCTAAGGGTAAGCTCAAGGGTCCTTGGACCCTAACCCTAAACCCTAAACCCTAAACCCTAAACCCTAAACCCTAAACCAAGAGATCGAGGCTGCCAGGGCACCTTAAGCTTAAGAGATACGGGCTCTACTATTTTCAGATGTTCATGCTTAGGGTTTAGGGTTTAGGGTTTAGGGTTTAGGGCTTGGGGTGCTAAGTAGGGTTTAGGGTTTGGGGTTTCGGGCTAGAGGTCGAAGGAATCTCCCCATGCGTTCAGGGTTTCCTCCGTTCATCTCTGAGTCACAGCGGTTGTATTGTGATCGTGTCCTCGGCTGAGGGATGAAAACTGGCCCTGAGGGCTTCAGCATGTAGAGGCAAAACCCGCAGGCCTGAAACCCTATAACCCTGAACCCGAAAACCGCAAAACCCCACAAAAACCCTTAAACCCTGGATTCTAGACCCTAAAATCTGAAGGCCGTGAGAACCCGGAAGCCCCCCGTAGCTATGCTATTCTGACTTGGGGTTTCTTCACCTACGCAACTCGGCGGCGTCCCAATAGAATGTGATGTTAAGGGCTTGGGGTTCAGGGCCATGGGCTGCTTATGGTTTAGGGTTGAGGGTTTAAGGTTTCGAGTTGAGGGTTTAGGGTTTCGGGTTTAGGGTTTGGGGTTTGGGGTTTAGGGTTTAGGGTTTATAGGGTTTAGGGTTCAGGGCTTGGGTGGGGTCTAAGACCCAAAGTGTGCTTTACGTGGAAAATGGGCACCTAATCGTTTCCATAGGCTCTAGGACTGACTTGGAGGATTATAACGTACGTATATGAAGCAGGGTTTATATTTCTGTTCTTGGTGAGTGTATATAAGGTTCCTTTTTAATACTGTATTGGTGAGTGTATATACCGGGAGTCCTCTTGGGGGTACAAGAAATATAAACTCTGGCTCAAGGTGGCCTGTCCCTTCCCGGGGGTGAGCTGTTAGTTAGTTGCTTTTGCGTGGTCCCTTCCCCTTGGATTAGGATCATGGCAGCCGACTACAAAGCCAGGCCCAGGATAAGAGAGATCTATTTCTCTCTGATGCTCATGGTTGCGAGCTTGTGTGGCACGACCCATGCCTGCTCTCTGTACCCATGTGAGTACCATATCAGCACAAGACACAACGAGACGAATTGGTTCTCGAAGAACCGAATCTTGCACTCACGAGCTTCTACAAATGAAGCAAACAAGTCAAACATGCCAATGCTTAAATTCAATGCTATACCGTATCTCGCGTGCAGCGAGAATGATATGTGCCAAGCATGCAATGAACATTTGTTGCGCTGTCAAAGCAACCCTACTTGTAGACAGTCTCACAGACATGTTGTCTACCCTGTTGCCGAGACATGGGTGTCCCGGCAACATGAGTGGATGCTGTGGGCTGAAGTGGGACGGCGCCTGACCCATCAGGACATTGATCTTGTTCACCGCTACTTCCAATGGCCGGAACAACGTATCACAAATTTCGAGCAGACACTCACTCAGCAAAAACCTTTTATGGTTTTCTTCAGCTTTGTTTCTCTTTTGCAGCAAATTTGCCAGCACATTTGTGAGCAAAAACCTTTTGCATTTCGAAAAGTCAAGGCAAACTTTAACAGATGTCTGATGAGCACTCTTGATGACGTGATGAAGGGCTTTCAGGAGTGGGAAGTTCGCCTCACTTTACTTATCTGGGCTTATGTGTGGGACGTGATTGTCCTCATTCTCTATGGGGAAAAAAGACGAGGTCGAAAACTTAATGCCAGTGGGATGGCATCACGTTCCAAAAGTGCACAATCAACTGGGTGGTTTCTCGGGGCGTTCATGTCCTTCTTGGTCAGGTTAAGCCAGGTTGCTCTGTTGGTTTATGTTGCGAACTTGGCAGGTAAGTGTAGCACGCCAGCTGTGCTGCTTCAACACCCTTCAGACAGCAAAACCAGCAGGCCTTCGCGTAATGTTTGGGATCAGTTTCCGAATCTTTATGTGATCAAGGATTCAAATAGAAGAGAGCACTTCGGGACTCATGTTGATTGTTTTCAGGGAGACCTTGAAAAGACTTTGCGGTTCAATCGAGTCATTGGAGATGGCAATTGTCTCTGGAGAGCTATTGCTGCACAAACGCCAACGCGCATGAAGTGGTATACTCTCAAAAGACAAACAATCGCTTACATGAAGGCACAAGCAAGCGAAGCAAATCAACAAGAGCTTCTGCTGCATGTTGAAAAGTTGGCCAAGAGAAACGCTTGGGGCAATTTACTTGCCATACTTGGTGCTACCTCTCTTCTAGGCGTACCCATTTTCGTGACTGCTGGCGGACAAGTGATAAGATGCCTGCCTGGGTCTAACTCGGCTGCGAAGAGGAAGGGCGTCTATCTTCACTACAGTAACTTCCACTTTAGTGTGCTTGACCCAAAGTCAATCTCGAGTATTCCGTACTTTGGTGGAGATGAGCGATCCTACAGCCTCGGGCAGTTCACTGCTATCCCGATAGATAATTACCCGAAACACAAAGCTGTCATGCAGTATAGCAGAGGGATTTGTCACTCCAAACGTACCAGCGGCAGATGTTGTCGGCTGGCCAAGTTGCGTGCTGACTGTACGTTCTCAGCTTGCGCTCCACAAATATGTAAAACTGGTTTGCCGCAGACAAGGGCTGAAAGCACAAATTTAAGTCTCACTTTCGTCTCACCAACAATGGTCGGTGGTGGCAGTGGCAAGCCAATTTACAAACCAGCCGGCAATCCTTCACCAACCTCACGGAGGAGATTTGATGAATCGTTTGCAGCACAGGTGGAGCGTATCGCGAAAGCAAAGACAAGTTCTGTGCCTGCAGCATTTCGCAATCATCCTACGCCTACGCCTTCACCAACAAAGGCTGTGGAGATGCCTCAAACTGAGGGGTCTACAAGCGTGCTCAAGGCTACACCAATGAAGAGGAGACCGCCTACTCCGCCTCAAAGACCAACACGTAATCCCAGCGCTGCGCCGAATTTGGTATTGGACTCGCCAAAGGCTGTACCTGCGCCCGCTGCCAATGCTCCGGCGACGACGCCTAAGCATAAGGCTATGCCGCGAGCTGCTTCTGTTGTGGTATCCTCCGCCATTGGGGGAATGACGCCCTCGGAGCCTGCTCACCCGCCTGCTCCGCCAAACTCTGAGGTCAGGGTTTTGCACATCCTCTCAGAGGGTGCACGTTTCAGAGTGGCTTATCCGTGGGAGACCAGAAGCAACTATTGGGTACAGAGGGATGTGCGTTGGTTGCGTGATGTGACCGAAGAGAGTACCGACTACTCACACATTGGCACATACGTGGACACCATCAGCAAATTCCTTCGCAATCCACAATTTTTGCAGGAAGTCAAGGATGCGCTTAAGCTGGCAGTGGAGTCTGAGCACTCAAACGTTGCGCTCGCTTTTAAATGCACAAGTGGTAGACACAGATCTGTAGCGCTCGCTGCAGTTGCTAGGGATATCATGCGGATCGTCTATCCTGAAGTTCAAATCCATGTGACGCACACTGCAGCCCCGCACTGGGCTCCGCAGATTAAGTGTGCAGGTCAGTGTAGCAGATGCACCATGATTCTCACCAATCCACCGCCGCTCTATAGCCAAACGGTTGAGAGGCTGGCGCGCGAATTCATTGTCGAGCTGCGCGAGAGGTATATGCAGGGTTTGTTGCCAGGGCAGTCTGAAGTACAACCTGTCACGTGCACTCATGCTCCTGAATCATTTCCCGGAGGCAATACCGGTAGCAACTATGTCATTGCGCAAGAATACCAACTTAGCCGCATTCCCATTGCAAGCGTTGATGGCACTTGCTGCAACCAGCATTTGTACACAACTTGCACGCCTAATGTCCCTGCACGCCCGTACAACTCAGCAAAAACCAATTTGGAGTTTGGAAAAAATTGCTTATCAACACCAGACACCGAAAGCAATTTACAGCAAGCAGCCTCCCCTCTTTCTTGGTTCCTTAAGTTTGCGGTTTTGGCTCTCTGTACCTTTATCCATGTTGTAAGGAAGGACAGTGCGCTTAGACTTCACCATCATGGAGCTGACGCTCGCATCAACGTGTTACATCAAGCACTAATAGGCGGTATGGACTCCTCTACTGGTGTTGATCCTCAGCTGTTTGAAGCCCTAAGTCCCATTCCCAATTCGGAAGATGACGTTGATGTTGATGATTTAGTTGCTTTCTACACTTCTTTACAACGCATTTCTGAGCACAACCTTCTTGTTCCTTCAATTGAGTACAAACCGGAGCATTCACTATCCTGGGTTGGAGCACAAAAAGATTTCAGCGACGCCATTTCTGAGCATTCGCTGGTTGCCGCGACGCAAATTGATGACAGTTCTGAAACTTGGCAGGCTCAAAGTTCGGATGACCGTACTCGAACTTGGCACTGTAGCACACCGCCAGCTAAAAGAAGGTGTTTGCAAGCTCCTTTTTCGCATGGCGTTGATGGCCGGCTCAGTCTGCGCCCTAGCAATTGTGACGTTACCTTGCTTTCCAGAAACACTGATAGTGAAGCATCTAGCATACAAAACTTTCTTGAGACCAAAGGACACATGGATGAGTCAAATCAATCCAACGTCCCGCTACTACTTCCCACATTGCATCCTGCTTTTGGTCAGCTTCAGCGCCGTCAGTCATGTGTCGAAACATTACATGAACATGCACAAATTTGGCCAGATTTGGATTACAACAACGATCACGACAGTTCATCTTCGCATTTTTGGAGTCATTGGAGCATTGACTCCGATGGACACATGTTTCCAGGTAGGCAGCCGATTTGTGGAACCAGTCCTCTGTCTGCCAGCGTCACACCTACGTCGCAAAAGGCTCCCAGCGAAGTCTTGCGCGAACTCGACAACAGATTTGCGAGTGTTGAACCAAGTTATTCCTGGCACGCTGATTCTTCTCACCCTTCTCTCGACTCTCTTCTTCACGCGCTCATGGACCAGCCCTCGCTTGAGATCTCCATGCCAGGAGGAGCCGAGGCTTCAGATGGATTCCTTCCAAACAAGGTTGATGTCAGTCGCATGGTTCAAAAACTGAAATCGGTTCCTCACAAGCTTCAACCTAAACAGGTTCGCATGCTACTTTTGGCTGATTATCGTCTTTTAGCCAAAATCCAGAAAACCTCGGATGTCAAGCAACTTTTGCAGTGCATCACTGCTGCTGGAGTACGCATGGGCATCCTTGCCAAGGGCGCGCAGGATGAAGCTAACAAATTTCAGCATACTGCGCAATCTGAACAAGGTGGTGACACTGACAAAAATGATAGTAACACCAGTGCCTCGCATCATAAGGGTAAAGGAACTAGCCAAGGCAAAACCCACCATGCTAATGTCGCCGATCCGTTAGGTAGTTTCAGCGGGAAAAGCAAGGGAAAAGGCAAAAGCAGTGAAGCCTCCACTGGTAAAGGAAAAGGAAAGGGTAAGGGATCTCACGCTCAGGCGCCTGCTCGATCTGTTGTGTCTTTTGCTCTTGATCCTAGTGGGTGGAACGTTCATCCCTTTGAGACATTTCAACAGGGACACGGTGCTGTCTACTTCACTGAGCGTGAAGACACTATTCGGCAGTACGCTGAGCTTGCCACTGGAAAACCTTTCCCTATTGCTGTTCTCGCTCCCAAGCCCTATGACGTCGGTTTCGGTGAACCTGAGCCCATGTATGTTGAAGTTTGTAGGACGCAAAATGGAATTTCACAAAACATGACTGTTCAAGCATATTTGCATCAACTCACTTTGCATCCAGTTACGTACAACAAAACCGCGCCGCGAGTTGACATCAAAAGGCCGGAATTTGGCAAAACGACAGTTCTTTATGCTACGTTTCTTGATGAAGGAGCAAGTGTGCAAACGAAAGTCGAAATCAAAGAGAAAAAGACGATTGCTATCAAGCAGTGGCTCATGACGATTATTGCCCAGCATAAAAACAACAAAGGTCTTGAAATTCTCGATGTTTGGAATCTTCAGCACATATGTACGGAGTTTGACCACCAAAAATACCAGGTGTCATTTCGCGTACGACAGCAAGATGTTGAGCAGATGTTATCTTACTCGGGGCCGGGAAGACTTCAGGTCAATGCTCCTGGTTTTATCAAAGAGCGCATGGACCACATTTGGCTCAAAGATGAAGGTAAGCCAATCGAGCAGGACAAAGTCCTTGACATACTCTCTAGGTTTGAGGGTAAGCATTTGGGAGCGTTTTTTCTTAGAGGTACTTGGGCCCTGCGTGCCAGCAAAGAAAACATCAACTCCTTAAGGCAAGCTCTTGGACGCACTGAAGAGCCAGCGTATTTCCTTTCTAACTGTAGCCCTGAATGGGATGTTCGTGATGTTGAGGAGGTTCTTCGTCAACTCAAATGGTTTGCTACAGTTAAAGAGCAGGACAGAAAGTGGCGTAATGGAGCGTGCACTTGGCTTGTCCGTTCTCAGAACCCCCCTGCCGTTTGGGGATGTCCCATCAATTATGGATACGAAAGACGCATGCTCAAGATCTTTCCTGCTAAAAGGCCTGCTCGCCAGCAAAATTCTATTTCCTCACAGCCTGCAGTTTTTGCTTATAATACCTGGGGTGCCCAGTTTAAATCAGGTAGCTCCAGAGCTGCCGGGTCAAGCGTGCAGTCCAATTCTACATTTGCGGCTGTTCTTATGAACCAACATGGCCCGAGTAAGCGCCCGAAAATTGCTGCAATGAACGTCAACTCATGGCACGACGTGCCAGATGAAGAGCTGGACAAGGATGACGACGAAGATCTTGAATCTCCTGTGCACAGAGAAGATGAACGCGATCGATTGCTCTCTGAAATGCGTGCCGAGAACATGGCGCAAAAACAGCAAATTCAAGATTTGATGGCCCAAGTGCAAACACTTATTGAGCAAATTTCTGTGCTGACACAACAAAATGCCATCCAACTCCCAGGCGGAGCAAACAACCAGCCGCCCCCTGCCATTTCTTGAAGTGTGATGGTCCACCAGAATGCTATTAATGAGCATTCTGCGTTGGACCTATCGGACCCAGTCTCTGCGTGGGATCAAGTCCCTTGCTACACTGAACTCTCTTACCTTAAAATTGCCTCCTGGAATCCAAACTCTCTACCTGCGCATTTCAATGAAGCTCTTGCTTGTGCTTGTGATGTTCTTGCCATACAAGAAGCACGTATGAGCAAGGACACTGCAGTTGGGCTCAGCAAGGAATGTAGAAAAAATGGTAAACAACTTTTCTTCGGTAATTTGCCCATGTACAAAAAGAATCTCAACGGCCTTTTTCTCGACAAAATGACACCCGGAGTTGCTTTTATCATTTCTTCTCATATTTCGGTTAGAGATGTTAAGGTGCCCGAGATGGAACCTTGGTTTACGCAAGGAAGATTTCACGCACTACAAGCTTTTGTACAAAACAAATGGGTCACATTTTTCAACATTTACGCTCCAGCGCAGCAACCTGAGCCTATGCTTCAGGATCTCTTACAATATCTACGTGAACACAGTCACGAAGATATAATTGTCTGCGGTGACTTTAACACTGACACTAGGCTTGGCCTTTTTGTTCGTGAGCTTGCGACATCTCGTTGGTGTCCTCTAACAATGCACACAGACCATGACTTTATCACGTATGTTCACCCCAAAGGGGGCACTTCTGTCATTGACTCGATTATTGTCTCGCCTTCTTTGGTTGAGCACATCAGCAATGTAGAGCAAATGTCTATTTTCGAAAAAGGTCATAGGCTCATTTCGGCCATCGTCACTCATGATGCTCGTCAACCTCCATCATGGGAAGTCGATATGCCTACCGTCGTGGCTCCCCTCCTGCATCAACAACAAGATGATTGGGCTAGTTGCGTTAATCAGCTGCTTCAAGATGCACAAACTAAGTCAATTTCTGACATTTGGCGCACTTGGTGCAATACTTTTTGTGACACGCATCACGTCCCTCCTGATGCGCTGGGAGGTTCGCCCAAGTTTAGGCTACGTGATGAGCACAAACTTGACAAAGTTCGAGCTAAACTTCAAAAAGCTATTTTGTTCCAAGATGAAGAGAGCAAAAAGCTTACACTTCAAAAGCTTCATCGGATCTCGAAAAATCACATTCGCAATTGGAGAAACCAGATCACTGGTAAAAATGTTTCACAAGGTACTTGGCTCAACTACCTCTTCAGATGGATTCGTGGTTCTGGCGTTCCGGTTCCCTCTTGTATTGCTAGCCAATCTTTTGGTGTACAGGGTACTACCACTAACATTGCGGATTCGCATAAAGAAATTCAGCAATACTTCAGTGAGATCTACAACAAAAACAATATTTGGACGCAACTACAGCATCAACCTTGTGAACCGCAAGCGGTTGAACCTGCTGACTATGAGCCTGTCGTCGCTACCTTACAGAAAATCCTAAAACAGCTGGACACTTCCAAGGCACCAGGGATTGATGGGTTTCAAGTGTGTCATTTTAAAAATCTTTGCCCTGAAGGTATTAAGGCGCTTGCTATAGTCTTTGCTGCTGCTATCAAGCAGCATGCCATGCCGGAAGAGTGGCTGAACTGCCGAGTGGCTTGTATCCCTAAACGTACTGGCAAAGTGTCCGTGAAAGATCTTCGGCCTCTTACTATTGCACCGGTCGCTTATAGGCTTTTCTGTAAAACTTTGCTTGTGTGTAATCAGGGTTGTCAACAAAATGTTGCTACGGATTCCGTAGGAGGAATTGCTAAACGTTCATCTTTTTACGCGTGGTTCCCAGCTGCACTGAGGTGTGAGGCCTCATGGCGATACAAAGCTGAACACAAGCAATCCATTCAAGGTGTTGCTATTGACACGGCAAAATTTTTTGACCACATCCCTCAGCCCAAAGCGTGCGAAGCTTTACTGCACATCGGCTTCGACAGGGACCATGTCGCTACGTGGGCGCATGGCCTTGCTCACATTAAACGTTTCGTATCCCTGAATGGAGCGATCAGCAAAACGTCTTTTTGTTGCAATATTGGCATACCGCAAGGAGATCCAATTTCTATGCTTGCAGCTGCTGCCTTTCTTGGCATGTGGACCCAAGAAATGCCCAGAGAACTTACACTTGCTAAAGTCTTCGTTGATGATCGGCTCCTGCTTGGTAATGATCACTTGCATCTCCAACACCTATTCCATGCCACCGAATTCTGGGATACTCATCATTGTTTCAGCACCAAAGACAAAACAGTCGCTTTCGGAAATAATAATGCAGACGACAACCTGTGGTGGCTCGACGGTATGGAAGTCAAGCGAGACAGCCAAGTTGTTTACCTTGGCATCCCTCTGCCCCTCAAAGGCCTGGTGCGCTTCGATTTCTTTGAGCCTATCATTCAAAAATGCATCATTGTTCTTGACAAAATGATCAATGCCAAAGTGCAGCAGCATATTGCCGCAGAAGTTATTGCCAGAAAAGTTATACCTGCGCTCTGCCATGCCACTTCCGTAGCTCGTCCTACGCGTGATCAAGTTCAACGATTGCGTACTAAGATCTTCGCAGCGGCCGCTTTGAGACAATGCCAGACTCAAGATGCACATTCTCTCTTTGCAGAGAAGACACACGTGTTTGATCCGGATTGTGCCATGATTTATCACAATTTGTGTTTTTGGAACAGGCTACTGTGTGCTCAGCCGCACATCAAAAGTGAATTGCTTCAGTTTTTGGACCGTTGCCTGCCGGTTTACAAAAATCTACTTGGACCAGTTACTTTACTGCAGCATGATATCCAAGAGCTTGATTGTCAATTGCAATTGCCTGACTTCATTTTCAACACTAAGGATGGACAACAGATTTCTCTACAGGACACTGACAAACAAAAGTTTTCTCATTTTATGCGTGATCTCGTCCGAAAGACGCTCGCGCGAAAACTTCTTGCTAAACATGAAAAATGGACTGGTGTATTGCGCTGTGATATCAACATCACTACCAAACTTCTGCGCCAAATGAAGCCTGATAACCCCTATAGGAATGCTCTTGTGCGCCTGTTGACTGATGCGCACAATACCCCCTACCGAGTTTATCAAATGCACAAGTCACACTCTCCGCATTGCTATCATTGCCTACATGAAAAGGGTGATATTCAACATTTGTTGTGGAGTTGCCCTCGCTTTCAAGACATGCGAGCTGACTGGCCTGTTGCTCTTCAGCAACGGGAACAGTGGTCACCCTGCGCGCTTAATTTTATGATTTACTCTGCTGAAATGCCTGCTAGCTTGAAGGGTCAGTGGCCCCACTTACAACTGTTGGTCACGCAGCTCATCAATAGATGGATGGAGTTTTCGCGCAACAAAGACCTTGTTTCCAGGTTTGCGCCTAACGACTCTCCGTCTCTAATGGTGGGAAATCCACAAGACGCGCCTACTACATGTCGACAAACTGCCCTGAAGCAAGTTTGTCCTCTTGACCTTAAATGGAACAAGCCTAACACTCGATCCAAGATGCAGGGTTGGGGAGGGGATGATGCTGAATTTAATCTTGTTTTCACTTTCTGGGCAAAGTGGACTACTACGCAACATCCTCATTCCGAACCGATTCAGTGTTGGTTGCAAGCCTTTTTACTTTTTCTGCGTATTGGAGGACACAAAGCCAATTTTGTTCAACAAGCAGATTTTATTGGACGTGCTTTGTACAAATTTCGCACGCTATCCATGAAGCTACTCAAGCTTTGTTGGATGCACAGTGAACAACTCCAAGAATTTCTTGACTTTCAGCCTCAGCCTTACAAATGGATTGACAATTTTCCTTTTGATCTCACATTTCCCAGCAACCTCTTCTTCGTTCCTGCCTGGGATTTGCAAGGTACTTGCAGAAATCTGTCTCTTCTGCAAGCGCAAACTGTGATTGAACAAGGTGTTAATTGTCAAATCATTCGTATTCCTCCGCAGGCCTTCCTTGACGCAGTTTCTGGCAAAAGCTGTCAACTTCAAGACAAAGATCTTTCAGCTGAATGGCCCACCTTTCGCATACATGGCAAGTTCGCGCAGCCCACCTGGCTTACACAGGTATCGGATTGCAAGCTTTTGCCTATTCAGTTTCAAGAAATTACTTGCATTTCGCAATTGCCTCTGTCAACTTGGCGCAACATGGATCCTGTTGACATCAGGTGCAAATTGCGTGGCATCACCAAAAGGTTCATTGCGGCCAAGAGGAGATATGAATGCTTCAAAAAACATTTTCTCAGGGTGATGGAGCTTGCTCATTTAAACGATGCACGCCTTCCACACATCCTTTCCTCTGAGTGGACAATGGATTTCCGTTGTCATTTCTGTAAGCGACAAATTTTCTTCTGCAAAGCTCCTGACATGCTTCAATATTTTTGCTTCAAAGCTGTGCTGCTTGATGCAGACACGGTCGCTGCTTGGGTTCAACGCTTTGATGACACCATTGACTCTATCTCATCTATCCTTGCGAAGCTTAACCATTGATCAGTTAATTCATGTTCTCGACCACTGATGTTGTGTGCTTGCTAATCGTGCTTAGTACAAATCTAAGCTGTCTCACCTTGATATGATTCACGACCTCCGGTCCGCAGTACAAGAAATATAAACTCTACCTCACATCCCTATTGTAAACAGGTTAGGGCTTTGGATTTTGGAGGTTCATGGTGCTTCAAACCCCTAAGTCTAACTGCACTGATTTAACCCGATTGTCCGTAGCCATAGTCGGGCGCTTAAGGAGATTCTGAGTGGTTAAGTGCACTTACAATTGAGTTCATGGGTACCATGAACCTCCAAGGCTAATGTTTGCAAGTCATGGAAACACTACTAGGTAATATAGGAGTCGGAAAATGACAAATAGGTTTCCCTCAAGGTTATAAGTATACTATAATAGCCCCAAAGCCCTATTCTAATCATTCAGGCCGCTATATTCGGCCCTTGGGACATTTTTACCTTTTTCCCGTATTGGGTTGAAGAGGATCATCTGTTTGCGTGTTTTCGAGATGCCTTTAGGGGCCACACGGGCTTGGGGTTTAGGGTTTAGGGCTTAGGGTTTAGGATTTAGGGTTTGGGGTATAGGGTTTAGGGTTTGGTTTAGGGTTTAGGGCCTCCAAGACATTCAAGTCCTCAATGCTTAGCCGCGGAAATCCGACAACTCCCTGCATTGCCTGGCCTGCGGCAGGTTCGCGGCTTCACCCTGACCCCTAAACTGGCCTGAAACCCTAAACTAACCCTGTTTGTGGAGTTGGGCTGTGCCTTTGCGATGACAAAGCTACGGGGGGGGGGGGGGGGGGGGCACCACAAGACTGCTGAGGTTATCCTTTCTGAGTCGTGCACATCGTTATTCGACAAAGTGGAGACAGCACTAGCCGGTTGCAAGGCTGTTCATTGCTGTCACGGCATGGCGCCATCTCGGTGAACCCGCGGATGACCAACTTAAGTGAGCCAAGAAGTTGCACGATTAGGGTTTAGGGTTTCGGGCTACTAGGACGATTAGGGCAAAAGAGGGGCTGTTGCGCATGATCCATGAGCCGGCCAGAAGAAAGCGTTTTAGTTCCACGTCTCAAGTTGTTTTCTCAAGCATATTCAGAAGGCGAAACTGGGTTCCTGGCAGTTGGCTTTCATGCCAACGTTGCTCCCATGACCCTAAGCCCTAACCCCTCAACCCTAAACCCTAAACCCTAAACCCTAAACCTAAACCCCTAAACCCTAAGCGGAGTTCGGGTGCTTTCCCAGGGGATAACGATGGCCTCAGCGAGGAGAGCAAGGCTGGGTGGCGAGGGTTCAGGGTTTGAGGGCTTTCGGTTTACCTAAAGGCTTGACATGTAGTAACTTGTTTTGGTGGGTCTAGGGTTTAGGGTTCAGGGTTCAGGGGTTTGAGGTTTCGGGTCCCAATGTAGTACCTGTTTTGGTGTAGTATACTATATCCCCTATAACTTGCCCCAAGGAAGGAACTACCTTAAGGGCTTCAGGTAGGGTTTCAGTTCTCTTCCCGGAGGCAATGTGTGGCCTGGTTTCTTCGACCAACATGTCCCCCCCTCCCCCCCCCACCCCTCCCCGCCGTCCTCGCCCCTCCTCCCCGCCTCCCCCCCCCCCCCCCCCCTTCCCAACAGCGGCCACAGGAAGGGCGTGGTTCACGTGTTTTTCTTCTTCGAAGTTGTGCGCTGGGCTTTAGGTTTTGGCGTTTCTCTTGACGCCACACCGGGCAACAGTCCACCCCCCCCGAATATCGAGAAGCTTCCATGGGGTTTGGGGTTTGGGGTTTAGGGTTTAGGGTCTGGGGTTGAGTTAATGGTTTAGGGTTAGGGATTTCCAGTAAACCGAAATCCCTAAGCCCCAAGCCATTGACTCGACCTTAAACCCTAAACCGGCACAGGCGGCGCAGCAAGTGGCGAGTAGCCCTCCCAGCCCAAGCAGCCCTGTCCCTCGGCCTCGGTTTAAGGTTTAGGGTTTAGGGTCTAGGGTTTAGGGCTACTAGGACCCAGAGTAGGCCTTCATGTCCTTTTTTAGTTGTTCCCTTGCAAACCAATAAGGGCACCCAATTTACTCGTGGGTCTAGATCCTGCACCGCAGAGCCTAGCCCCAAACCCTAAGGTGTAGGGTGCAGGGTTTGAGTAGTCTTCAGGGTTTTGGGGCTTATTGTAGGGTAAACCCCAACCTTAACCCAGCACCTTGTAGCAACTATGCACTCCTCTGCTTACCCTAAGCACCAGCTCTTTACGCCCATAACAGGGAGTTCGGAATTCTGTTGAACAGCGGAGGCAAGTCGTGCCCCCTAGGCTGTCGGGGTTTTTACAGTTTAGGGTCTAGGCTTCAAGAAGGATCCTTGCATAAACCCCTAAACCCCTAAACCCCTAAACTGCTAAACCCCTAAACCCCTAAACCCCTAAACCCCTAAACCCCGAAACCCCCAACCCCCCAAACCCCTAAACCCCTAAACCCCTAAACCCTTAAACCCCTAAACCCCTAAACCCCTAAACCCCTAAACCCCTAACCCCTAAACCCCTAAACCCTTGATCCTATACCGGGTCCAGTGGGCTTTGGTGCAAACATCGCCTTGCAGCCCTGAACCCCATGACCCCAAACCTGATAGAATCCTTCGGGGTTTAGGGTTTAGGGTTTAGGGTTTAGGGTTTAGGGTTTAGGGTCCTAAACCCTAAGCTCTAAACCCAAAACCCTCCGAAACCCTAAACCCTAAACCCGTTTCGCAGACGTTCCAAGCGACGGACCGCTTGCTGAGGCTGGCGGTGAGCTCAAGGTCAACGTAACCTACGG
Organism: Symbiodinium natans; assembly: GCA_905221605.1. Classification (NCBI taxonomy): domain Eukaryota; class Dinophyceae; order Suessiales; family Symbiodiniaceae; genus Symbiodinium; species Symbiodinium natans. The sequence continues at coordinate 1,247,712 of CAJNDS010002413.1, forward strand.
CACGCTCATCGCCTTCCACTTAGGGTTTAGGGTTTAGGGTTTAGGGTTTAGGGTTTAGGGTTTCGGGTTTGTTGGGTTTAGGGTTAGGTTTCGAAGTAAGTGGTTTGGGGGTTCAGGATTTAATCCGAGCTTCTGATTAATTGGTGGGGGGGCCCCCCCCCCCCCCCCCACAATAAGGAATGCAGGGTTCCGCAATAGTTGGACCATGGCCCTGTATTGATTCTCTATTAAAAACAATAGGCTGCAGATCCCTGAGGTGCTGTAGCTTTGCGTCTCCGCAAGCAAAACAAGAAGCCTGCCGACAGATTTTTGAACCCCCCCAAAAAAAATTCCTTTAAATGTGGGGGGTTTGTCCCATACGAAATCCACCCTAATGGAAAGTAGTCTTCCGGCGGGCTTCCGGCCAAAAAAAATTCTTTAAATGTGGGGGTATTAATTAAACTGATGCTCGGATTAGGGCTTAGGGTTTCGGGTTTAAGGGTTGTAGTTCTGGGGTAAAGGGTTTCGTGTTTGTAGGGTTTTGGGGTCCGGGTTTAGGGTTGTTTAGGCTTCAGAGGTTGGGACCGCCATGGCGGCTTGGTAAAAATGGGGCGCTGCGCTCCTTCGCAGGAAGCCTTATGGAGACTATAACTTCCTTTATGGGGTTCTTAAGGGTGGGGGGGTTCAAGGGGTTCCCTACTCTCCCACGACTCACCTCCCCCTCCCTTCAGCACCCTATGATTCCCGTATGCGGGGGTGGGGCCTAGAACCTAGCAGTATCCGCGGGCCGGAGTATGTGGCCTTGCTTCCCTAAGCCTTAAACCCTAAACCCTAAACCCTAAACCCCAAATTCGTGAGTTTGGGGCAGGGCAGAAGGGGTGTGGATTTGGCCCTCTTTTGGTCTCCAGCATGCTTTCTTTCTGAAAAGCACTTCGCACCCCCCCAAACCCTCAACCCCATAAAGGGTTTAGGGTTTAGGGTTTAGGGTTGTGGGTTGTGGGTTGTAGGGTTTAGGGTTCATGGTTTAGGGTTTAGGCGTGAAGAATTTGAATGCTTATGGTTTCGGGTCACCCCTAAACCCCAAACCTTAAAGCCCTAAACCCCCAAACTCCAAAACCTACCCTAAACCCTAAGCCCAAAACCCTAAACCCTAAACCCTAAACCCTAAACCCCCAAACCCCCAAACCCCCAAACCCCCAACCCCCCAAACCCCCAAAACCCCAACCACCCCGCCAAGTCACTCCAACCCACCGACTGAGGACTCGAAGCCCCCCGCGTAACCTTACACCCGGAACCCTAATCCCTGAACCCCAAACCCTAAACCCTAAACCCTAAACCCCAAACCCTAAACCCTAAACCCTAAACCCTAAACCCTAAACCCTAAACCCTAAACCCTAAACCCTAAACCCTAAGCCCTCCCTTAAGCACCCTACTCAGGAATCGGAGCCTCTCGCGTAATATGTCGGCGCAGTCCAGTCTGGAGGTTTCCGCTTGGATCTCAGAGCTCTAAAACCTAGGGTTTAGGGTTTAGGGTTTAGGGTTTCGGGTTTAGGGTTCAGAGTTTAGGGTTTAGGGTTTAGGGATGTTTAGGGCTTAGGGTTCAGGGTTTGGGGGTTTAGGGTTTAGGACTCTAGGTTCTTCAGCACCAACAGGCACTGCTCCTTCTGCTGCTTCCCTTGAGCCTTCATCCGCAAACCCCCGAAGCCCATACACTGGTTTAGGGTTTGGGGTTTAGGGTTTAGGGTTTGGGGTTTAGGGTTTAGGGTTCAGGGTTTAGGGTTTAGGGAAGCCCTAAACCCTAAGCCTTCAACCCTATGGTCCCTTTAGCACTCAAACCCCCCAAGCCCCAAACCCTAGCCCTAAACCCTAAACCCTAAACCCCAAACCCCAAACCCTAAACCCCAAACCCCAAACCCCAAACCCCAAACCCTAAACCGTAAACCGTAAACCCTAAACCTACACCCTGAACATCCCCACAAACTCAAACCCCTCGAACCTCAACCCCAGAACGCCACAAACCCTAAACCTCGCCGAAGCCCCTTCGACCCCCCAAAACCCTTAAAGCCCCCCGAAACCCTATAAACCCCAAAACCCTATAAACCCTTAACTCTAAAACCCTAAAGCCCTGAAACCCTAAAACCCTAAGGCCCTGAAGCCCTAAACCCTTAACCCTAAGACCCTAAAGCCCTAAAACCCTAAAAACCCGAGCCCCACACATCTTGCGACGGCCTCTGGCGAAACCCTAAACCCTAAACCCTAAACCCTAAACCCTAAACCCTAAACCCTAAACCCTAAACCCTAAACCCTAAACCCTCAGGGGGTGACCACGCCGCGCCGCATCACGATCTCCACCGCGGAGACGTTGGCCCTTGGGCCGCGCCCGCCCCTCCGCCTCGATTGTTTCTCCGGGTTTAGGGTTTAGGGTTTAGGGTTTAGGGTTTAGGGCTACTAGGGCCCGGACGGAGTAGGCCCTTTTTTCCTTTTTTTTAGGGTTGGGTTCCCTTACAATCCCCTTAACACCAAAAAGGGCACCCTTTTTATTCCTAGGTTACTCTCGGGTCTAGGTTTGGGACAGAGAAGCACGTAGGGTTTTTGGGTTTATGGGTTTAGGGTTTAGGGTTCAGGATTTATAGGGTTCAGGGTTTAGGGGTTAGGGTTTATAGGGTTTAGGGTTTAGGGGATGGGGTGTAGTGGTTCGGGTTTGGGGCTTAGAGGGATTTACCTACACTTGCCTATGCGATGTTCACCGAAGCAGGTGTTCGGATCCGTTACCTACCTGCTTTGCATGACGAAGCACGCCGGTTGTTTGTGGGCTAAGCCCTACAACCTGCACCCTCAATCCTGTAACCCTCAACCCCTAAGCCCTAAACCCTAAACCCTAAACCCTAAACCCTAAACCCTAAACCCTAAACCCTAAACCCTAAACCCTAAACCCTAAACCCATAACTCTCTGAAGCCCCCCCCCCCCCCCCCCACAGGTGGCTGGCGCGGATCGCTGTGTCTCAGACCTTCACGAATTTCATCATGGGCCGCCTGGGCACTGGTCGTTGGGTGCTTGGGGTTTCGGGTTGTGGGGGCTGAAGGTTTCAGTTTCAGGGTTTAGGGTTTAGGGTTAGGGTTTAGGGTTTAGGGTTTAGGGGCTGAAGGTTTTCAGGGCTTATTGTAAGGTTTCAGTTTTAAGGGCTTAGGGTTAAGAGCTAGGGTTTAGGGGTTGGATCCCGTTTAAAGGGTTCCACCTATTCCTATACCCTAAACCCTAAACCCGAAAAGGGACCCTAATTTAGGAAACTACCCATCTGTACCCCTAAGGTTGTGTCCGGGGGTTTTGGGGTTTGGGGTTCAGGGCTCATGGGCTTTACTGTAAAGTTTTGGGTTTTACCACCCCTAAGCCCGAAACCCCTAAACCGTAAAGCCCCCCCTAAACCCTAAACCGTAAAACCCTAAAACCCAAAAACCGCAACCCAATTCGAGGCCTCATCATCCTCAATCTCCAAACCCCAACCCCCTTAAAATCCCTACAAACCTTCCTAAACCTCTCTAAGCCTCTCTAAACCCCTCAAAACCCATCAACAACTCCCTCAAAAACTCCCTCAAAACCCCTGTAAATCCCAAAAGATGGCCACTCCGAGGCCTATACCCCTTAAAACCCCTTCAAGACCCCTTAAAGCCCCAATAACAGTGGCTGTAAACCCTATAACCTAAAAACCCAGAAATGAAAGCGCAACCCTAAACCCTAAACCCTTAACCCTAAACCCCAAGAAGATGGCCAAACTTCGAGGCCTCATCATCCTCAACCTCATCCTGATGGGCGTGGAGGTCGATGTGTCGAACAGCCTCGGCGCGGAGGACCCGCCTGCAAATCGCGCCCTGAGTTTAGGGTTTAGGGTTTGGGGTTTAGGGTTTAGGGTTTAGGGTTTGGGGTTTAGGGTTTGGGGTTTAGGGTGGGTCTTGGGTTTGGGGTTTGCTGGAGCTGGTGGACGAAGCCCGGAGCAGGGCGCACCGGATCCAGGCACACTGGGGCGGATGCCGGGCACTCGGGTTTAGGGTTTGGGGTTTAGGGTTTAGGGTTTGCCCGAAGGCTCCAGCCTGGTCCCTTTTTGGTGCTCGTTTTAGGGGGTTATAGTAGACTGCACCAACAAGTACTACATTGGGACCCTAGACCCTAGACCCTAAACGGTACACCCTAAACCCGCCAAAAGGTACTAGCTTCAGGGTTTAAGCCTGCACAGGAGGTTCGCATTTTAGGATCCCTGAACCCGAAACCCTTTGAATTTTGTACTGTTGTTGGGAAGGCGAAGGGTTTCCGGGTTTTGCCTTAAGCCCTTAACCCTAAACCCTAAGCCCTAAACCCTAAACCCTGAACCCTAAACCCTAAATCCTGAACTGAGCACTGGCTCGGTTTGGGCCTGCTTGGGGCCAAGACAACCAGGATGATGCAGGGAGATGGGGACTCAAATCCCGAACCAGTTGTTTCGGGTTGATGGCTTAGGGTTTAGGGCTTAGGGTTTAGGGTGTAGGGTTTAGGATTTAGTGTGAACTGTACGAGCCCCTATAAGAAGAGCGCCGAACAGAGAGCAGCACTAGAGTAGGGACGGAAGGAGCTCGCCAGAAAAGCGTGTCTTCGTAGAGGCTGCTCCAGCGAAAGTGTGCCCGAGCACAACCCTAAACCCTAAACCCTAAACCCTAAACCCTAAACCCTGGTGCTCGAGCCGCTCGGACAGGCTCTGCATTGGCCCGCGGCGAATCTAGCGGTCCCACGACTGCCCCCGGCCTTTAGGGGGTACCCCACCCCTTCTGGCCACAAAGGGTTAGGGTTTAGGGTTTAGTGTTTAGGGTTTAGGGTTTAGGGTTTAGGGTTTCCGATCGCCCGGGTGCCCTGCGTGCGGCCCCCTTGGCTACAATTCGTCTGGGCCTGGGACTCCTGAGTCTGGAACATTCCCCATTCTTTGCTTAAGAGCCCCCCTCAAAATATGAAAGTAATGACCCCTATATTGCCCTTAAAAGAATATTATTATTCTTTGCTTAAGAACCCCCCTCAAAATATGAAAGTAATGACGCCTATATTGCCCTAAAAAGGACTCTTCTATTTACTTCTTCGGGGGTTCTTAAGCAACTAGTGGCTCCTGGCCGGGTGCTAAGAGCTTCAAGGGACTTCAGGCTGGCACCGCTTGTTGACGGAGGCCTCCGCGCCCCCGTCTCTGTAGAGTTGTTTTTTAGATTCCAAACCAGGCGAAAACGCAAGAAAGCCGCCCCCTCCCCTCCCCTGCCGCCCCGTGCTGGCGGGGCTTGGGGGGCAGAATCCTAAACCGTAAAGTCGGGGCACGCGCATTTTCTGCTACACACCCCTAAACCCTAATTCCCTAACTAAACCTTTAAACCCTAAAGGTTCAGGTTGTTTAAGTAGTGAGAGGCCCTCGAACTCCCTGCAAGGACATCCCACCATGGTTCATGGTTGCTGCCTGGCTAGCTCATCCCCTCAAGCCCCAAAAGCACAGTTTCAGGGTCCTGGGGGTGGGTTTAGGGTTTAGGGTTTAGGGTTTAGGGTTTAGGGTTTAGGGTTTAGGGTTTAGGGGTTTAGGCTTTTAGGCCGTTGGGGGGGCTGAGAGGCCTTGGGTGCCCAGAAACCCTAAACCCTAAACCCTGAAGCGGCCTTGCCGCTCGGTTAGAACCCCTTGTGCCCGAGGGCGGGGGGGCAGAGGGGAGGGGTGGGGTTTGAGGGGCTGAGGTTTAGGGCTTCTTGAGTCAAGCGCACGGCTCGAAATGCTTACAGTCCACCGGAAACCCTATACTAACCCTAAACCCTAAACCCTAAACCCTAAACCCTAAACCCTAAACCCTAAACCCTAAACCCTAAACCCTAAACCCTAAACCCTATACTAACCCTAAACCCTAAACCCTAAACCCAGATCAACCTCTTGATCGTGGCCATCTTCGTCCTTGAGATTGTCCTAAAGGCCTGCTTGAGGGCTAACGTGGTTCGGGGTGCCATTCATATGTTCGAAGTCTATCCCAGTGAAGGGTTTAGGGTTTAGGGTTTAGGGTTTAGGGTTTAGGGTTTAGGGTTTAGGGTTTAGGGTTTAGGGTTTAGGGTTTAGGGTTTAGGTTTAGGGTTTAGGGTTCAGGGTTTAGGGTTTAGGGTTTAGGGTTAGGGTTTAGTGTTTCGGGTTCAGGGTTGAGGAATATGGTTGGGCACAAGGGGATGCCCTGGCTGGGTACCCTCCACCATGGCGAGAGCAGAATTACCCTAACCCTGAACCCTGAACCTTAAACCCTAAACCCTTTATAGAGTCCTCTGAACCCTCCTGAGATGTTGGGCTTCGGCATCGTCGACTTTTTCTGCGGCGCCGACTTTCGCTGGAACCGACACGAGTCAGCAAGGTTTAGGGTTTACGGCACAGGGTATTTCGGATTCAGGGACGATGAACCCTAAACCCTAAACCCTAAACCCTAAACCCTAAACGCTAAGCTTTAGGGTTAGGGCTTAGGGCCCACATCCCCTGGGGCCCGCAGCCCCAGTAGGTGGAGGGCTTGAGGGCCTTTCTTTCCAAGGGTCCCTTAGTATGGTCCCTTACCTACAATGGGTTTGGGGTTTCGGGTTTTAGGTTTAGGGTGGCCCTTGGGTTTTATAGGGCATATAAGGGTATAGAAGCGTTCCGCCAATCAATCGCCCAGACTAAGCGATCATGGGCCCCTGAGAGCGTAACCTCAAAGCCCAAACCCCTAAACTCCAAACCCTACATGACGCAGCCAGACACAGCCACTGACGTACTAGTTTAGGCTTTCTTGAGTTGTCCTTCTTGAACTCCAAAAGCATGGCCGAAGCGGGTGTGTTTGGGCGTGTGGTTGAAGCTGAGAAGGTTCTGCGCGCTGCCAAGCATGAGCTCTGCCGAGCATTGGAAGAGTGGGAGCTCCTTCGGATGGCAGCTCAAGATGCCATCGGGTTTAGGGTTTAGGGTTTAGGGTTTAGGGTTTAGGGTTTAGGGTTTAGGGTTTAGGGTTTAGGGTTTAGGGCAGCGAAGGCTTCGAGAACACTCTGATATGTGTTTTTTCAGATCGTGGATCTCGACTGTTGCAGGGAATTTACGACTCTCTGGAAGGTCTGGAGCTCCCAAACAGCGACGTTGCGTTGCACCAAGAGAAGCTGGAAAGAGCTCGCATGCTCAGAGCAGAGATCATTGAGGTCCCCCAACTGTGAAACATCCCCAACCTAAACCCCTACACCATAAACCCTTGCACCCTAGTCCCCGAAGATCCTTAACTTCTTAAGCCCTGAACTCCATCGTTCACAACGGTGGCTGCGCCGTACGCTGTAGAAGAAGCAGCAGGGTGTAGGGTTCAGGGTTAAGGGTTCAGGGCTTAGGGTTTAGGGTTTTGGGTTTAGGGTTCAGGGTTCAGGGTTCCGGGCTTCGGGTTTAGGGTTGAGGTATGATGCGTTTCAACACTAAAGTCATTGGGCATCTTCGATACTCATATTCTTCGAAATGATGGACATGGATCTGGATGGGTACCCCCTTTACACCCCACATAGAAATAGAATCCCCTTAAAGGGGCCCCCCAAAAAAGGGTACCCCTATTTCGGAAACCCCCATTTCGTCCTTGCATGTGCCTCAATAGTCTGAGCACCTTCTCCAAACGCGAAGCTAGGGTTTAGGGTTTAGGGTTTAGGGTTTAGGGTTTAGGGTTTAGGGTTTAGGGTTTAGGGTTTAGGGTTTAGGGTTTAGGGTTTAGGGTTTAGGGTTTAGGGTTTAGGGCAATATTGACAACAAGAAAGAAAGGCAAACAGTTGCTTGTAGACCGGAATCGGCCTTATCATAATGCCTAGGACTATGGTCCTAAAGGTTTTGATTGTACACAAAGAGATGTCATGTATTTGAAGAGGAGATTTTGTAGAGATTTTGTACTTCTCATAGTGCCAAAACAACGGGGTCACTGCCTAAAAGACCTTCTTTTAAGATTCTTGCGGATAGCCAGAACTGACAACTCTGTTCAACAATGTGCAAAGTTCCCTATCAACCCCTGAAGCCTTGAAACCCCATGAACCCTACAAACCCTGCAATCCCTTATAAAGCCCTAAGCCTGAACCTTTGAATCTTAAGCCTCAAGCCCCAAACACAGCCTTGAACCTGAAAACCTGAGCCCTACAAACACTTTCAAAAACACGACGAAAACCCTGTTGCAGCCCTATTAAACCCTCTTCAGACCCTCTTCAAACCTTGAATAAACCTATCAAACCCCATTAAGGCCCTAATCCCTAAACTAAAAACCCAAATCCCTATCAAAACCCTAAACCCGGAAAACCCAAGAAACTAAACCCTAGATACCCTAAACCCTAAACCCCAAACCATCCTAAACCCTAAACCCTAAACCCTAAACCTTAAACCCTAAACCCTAAACCCTAAACCTGAGCCGTCCGAAGGCCTGGACTTCGGCATTGTGCTGATCTCCTTGATCGAGTGCCCTGGGCTTTTTGAAGGGTTTAGGGTTTAGGGTTTAGGGATTAGGGTTTAGGGTTTAGGGTTTAGGGCTTCTAAGGTTCAGGGTTTAGGGTTTAGATTTCTAGGGTTTAGGATTTAGGAGTTTAGGGTTTAGGGTTTCTAGGGTTTCTAGGTTTTAGGGTTTCTAGGGTTTCTACGGTTTCTAGGGTTTCTAAGGTTTTCTAAGGGTTTCTAAAGGTTTCTCAGGGTTGCTAGGGTTTCTAGGGTTTCTAGGGTTAGGGTTTCGGGTTTCCAGGGTTTAGGGTTTAGGGTCTTTTTCGGGTTTAGGGTTCTAGCAGGGCTTGGGGTTTATAGGAGTTTAGGGTTTGGGGGTTTAGATGTTCAGGGGGATGAGGAGTTTAGGGGTTGAGGGGTTTAGAGGTTTAGGGTTTCGGGGTCTGTAGGGTTTAGGGTGATATAGGGTGTAGGGTCAGGGGCCCCGGCGGTTTAGGGTGGGTCTGGGGTTGAGGGTTTTGGGGTTTCAGGGTTTAAACTTTCACAGTTGATGGAACTTTGGGTTCCAGGTCAAGAAGCGAGCAGAAGCAAGCCCGAGCGGGCCCCGCGGGAGAACAACAAAATCCGCCGGGCCCTGGGCGGGCACGGAAACAAAAACATGCGCGCACCGAGCGGGCAGGAGTTCCAATATTCATAGGTGTACCATAAGAACCGTAATGATAGTAATCATGTCCATAACCCAAGAGTAATACAAATAACAAGACAAAACCAGTAGTGACAGCAACAGGAGCGCAGTCATCATCTTTGCAGAAGCAGGGACGGGTAATACTAGATAACATACCTCTGCTACTATACAAAACAAAGCTATTTTTCTCATACTAGTAGGCACCATGATCATGCAGCAAAAACAGAAAAGGCTGGAGAACCGATGGTTCTGTTCACTCTTCATACAACCAATAGCAGACAATGCTAGACAACCATCGTCTGCACATCATCTTGGCCCATTTTTTAAGCCGTCAACCCTAAACCCTAAACCCCTCAACCCCTAGGGCCTGAACCAAACTTAAGAACCCGTACCCCTAAACCCCTAAACCCCCTAACCCCCCTAAACCCTCTAAACCCCTAAAACCCCTACAACCCCTAAACCCTAAACCATATCCCCTAAACCCTAAACCCTAAGCCCCTAAACCCCTAAACTCCTAAACCCCTAAACCCCTAAACCCCAAACCCTAAACCCTAAACCCCAACCTGGAAGCCGAGGATCGTCCTCGAACTCTGGAGCGCCGCCATCGGCGGCGCAAACGCGCAGCGCGGCGCGCAAAAAGCACGGCCTCGAGGGTTTAGGGTTTAGGGCTTCGGGGTGGTTTAGGGCTTTAGGGGTTTTAGGGGTGTTGTAGGGTGTTTTAGGGTGTTTTAGGGTTTGCAGAGCTTCAGAGGTTTTGAGGTTTTTAGGGGTTTAGGATTCACAAGGGTTCAGTGTGCAGGGTTTTAGCATTGTAGGGTTTCGGTGTGCAAAATGATTCAGGGATTCAGATTTAGTGGTTTGTGGTTTAGAGTGTAATGCCGAAAGCCTGAACCCGATATAACCTCATGAGAATTGGCAGCGGCCGATGTTCCATAGAGAGCTCGCTATGGAGCTTTCATACCTACCTACCAGCCCTAAACACTATCCCCTAAACCAGTTCCCCCTAAACCCTAAACCCTAAACCAGTTCCCCCTAAACCCTAAACCCTAAACCCTCAACCCTAAACCCTAAACCCTAAACCCTAAACCCTCATTCTTGGGGTGCTTCCGAAACTGTAGGTACATAGAGCTACAAGTGTGCATGGGTCTGCAGTCTCCCCGTTAAGCTCAAGGATGGACGGCTCTCCACTTCAAAAACCCGACCCCAAAACCCAAAAAGCCCTAAACCCCCCAACAAAAGCACACACCCGAACACAGACTCAACCCTAAACCACAAAACCCACAAAACCCTACACACCCCAAGATCCCCAAAAAACCCTGAACCCTGACTCCTAAACCCAAAACCCCACAAGCCCAAAGCCCTACGCCCCTATGTGAGCTCGGGTGGCCGCTTCTCTGTCAGGTCCCTAAACCCTTGTTTATCTACCATTTGCTTAATTAAGAACCCCCCCCAAAAAAAAAATAAAATAATAATAATGATCCCTATATTACCCTTAGAAGGAAGAATGTGTTTTTTCAATATTTTTGGGGTTCTTAAGCAGATAGCAGTTAAAGGGATCTGGAGTTTGGGCCCTTGTTCTGTATAGTGTATGTAAAGGCGATACAACAAGGGACTCTGAAATCAAGGGCCCAGACTTGGGACCTAATCCCTAACTTTAGGGTTTAGGGTTTAGGGTTTAGGGTTTAGGGTTTAGGGTTTAGGGTTTAGGGTTTAGGGCTTAGGGTTTAGGGGGTCCTAAACCCTAAACCTTTTTTGGGACCCTCGATTCTCAGGAGCCACCTGCGCATCGTCCGATCGATGCGGGTCGCCCGAGCGCTGCGGGGCATACGTGTGATGCGGCTGTTCAGGCAGCCAAGGGGCCTGGGTTTTAGGGTTTAGGGTTGAGGGTTTGGGGGGTTTTAGGGTTATATCTTCCACTCAATCTTCAACCCTAGGCCCTAAGCCCCTAAGCACGCTCAACCTTAAGCAAAAATCACTTTGGGTCGCCACTGGTTCTTGCAAGTCACCAGACCACGGGAACACAAACATAAGAGGACGCTAAGGGTGGCTATTCCAAAAAATCTAAGGGTGTAGGGTTTAGGCTTTAGGGTTTAGGGTTTAGGGTTTAGGGTTTGGGAATTCTCCTCTACCTTCTTTAAAGGCTTCTGAAGTATGGGCCCTTAATTTGTATGGAGTATATAAGGGGTATACAAGGGGTCCCCCACGTTTGAAGGGCCCATACCAAGGGACCAAGGAACTGCCCTAAGATGAAACCATCATTTAGTCATTTAGGATGCTGAAGTCATCTAGGGCGTACTGGTATAACTTTCAACGTTTTGGGTGTGCCCTTATTGATTCGGAATACGAAAGCTTAACGTGCTGCATTTCCTTGATTGTTTGAGATGTAAGATAGCTGTATAGCTTTTGTTCATTTCTTTTGTTTTTGGAGAAGTAAGTTGCGTTTTTAAAGGACGAGCCTGAGAAGCATGCTGAACATCTCGGCTGGAGGTTTCGTGCTCTGGAGTCTAAGCCCCAAAGCCCAAAGCCCCCCAAAAACCCCCAAGACCAAGCGCCAAACCCGTATCCTGAGGTGACCTTTGACTAGTTTCGGCTTTATGGCTTACGACCGAAGCTCGACAAAGCTTGCGGGTTCAGGGATTAGGGTCTCCAGCTGAAATCCTGTATCGTAAGTAGCCCCCCCTGAGGATGATTCGGGCCGGGGGTGTCCTCTACGTAAACCCTTTGGGTCCAAGAAGACGGGCTTCGTTAGTCCCTTGAGACGGCATGTCGATTTAGTGGCTTGAGTGTGACTTTGGCAACGGAGCCAGAAGAGTCTGTCACCTGTTTATGCCAACGGGCCCAGGGGGCTCTAAGAGTTGGAAAGGGAAGGCTGCTGACTACCTCTGGAGATGTGCTGACCGCAGGTACGGTGAAGCGAGCGCGTTTACAGGACAATGACCTGCTGACCCTTCATGTCGGACGGGTTCGAATCAAAGCTTCGCAAGGAGTCGCCTTTGCTGCTCTCCTGGGTGATGAGTCTGTGGTGACCTGGGACCATGCTACGTACGGAGGCGACAGCAGTGCCACACAAATTCAGCTCAAGACCGTGCAGCAGGTGCAAGCTTCTGTTGGGGCGTTTGCTGCGATCCGGGCTGATGGATCAGTGGTGACCTGGGGCCATGCTGAATACGGAGGCGACAGCAGTGCCATACAAGATCAGCTCAAGAATGTGCAACAGGTGCAAGCTTCTGATGGGGCGTTTGCTGCGATCCGAGCTGATGGATCTGTGGTGACGTGGGGCATTGCTGAATACGGAGGCGACAGCAGTGCCGTACAAGATCAGCTGAAGAACGTGCAGCAGGTGCAAGCTTCTCGAAGGTCGTTTGCCGCGATCCGGGCTGATGGATCTGTGTCAGGTGGAGGCGACAGCAGTGCTGTACAAGATCAGCTCAGGAATGTGCAGCAGGTGCAAGCTTCTGGACTGGCGTTTGCTGCGATCCGGGCTGATGGAACTGTGGTGTCCTGGGGCGATGCTGAATTCGGAGGCGACAGCAGTGCCATACAAGATCAGCTCCAGAACATACATCAGGTGCAAGCTTCTGATGGGGCGTTTGCTGCGATCCGAGCTGATGGATCAGTGGTGACCTGGGGCCATGCTGAATACGGAGGCGACAGCAGTGCCGTACAAGATCAGCTCAAGAATGTGCAGCAGGTGCAAGCTTCTAGACGGGCGTTTGCTGCGATCCGGGCTGATGGATCTCTGGTGACCTGGGGCCCTGCTGAATTCGGAGGCGACAGCAGTCCCGTACACGATCAGCTCAAGAACGTGCAACAGGTGCAAGCTTCTGATGGGGCGTTTGCTGCGATCCGGGCTGATGGATCAGTGGTGACCTGGGGCCATGCTGAATACGGAGGCGACAGCAGTGCCATACAAGATCAGCTCAAGAATGTGCAGCAGGTGCAAGCTTCTAGACGTGCATTTGCTGCGATCCGGGCTGATGGATCTGTGGTGACCTGGGGCCGTGCTGAACACGGAGGCGACAGCAGTGCCGTACAAGATTAGCTGACGAATCTGCAGCAGTGCCGTAGGATTTCAGACCCTCCAGCCTGAATGTATTAGCTTAGGGTCATTACAAGTTTGTGAAGGAAGGAACCGAAGTCTCGGCCCGCATTCCCAAAAAGCCTGTACTTCAACTTGCCATTTGGCCGAGCGCCATCCTGACAAAAAAAGCTGACGGCGCAGGGCCCCACTGCAGCCTGCATCTTGAGAGCAACAAACCTCTACTTTGGAAATGCTGTTTTTTCTTTTTTTTCTAGGGCTGTTTGTGAACCCCTAAACACCCTGAACCCTGAAACCTAAGTCCTACCCTCCTCCTAAACCTTAATCCCTAAACCTTAAATCCTAAAACCTAAACCCTATTAAGGCTTATAGAGTCAAAGGCATGCGCATGGACTTGACTTGACTTTCCCAGACCAACTCTAATGAGTTCCCCTGCCTTGTGTAAATTTCGCGTTTAGCTTTTTGGGGTTTTTGGGCTAGGGTTTAGGGTTCTGGCTTTGGGGTTTAGGGTTTAGGGCTAGGGTTTAGGGTTTAGGGTTTAGGGCTTCGGGCCTAGGGTTCAGGGAAACCCTAAACTCTAACTTCCATCATATTTATACCGCCTCAGTTGCCTTAGAAAGGGTTCAGGGTGGTTTAGGCTTTATACTACTCTTGACTTAAGAACCTCCGAATGTACACGTGTTCTTGCTTTTAAGGCCAATATTGGGATTATTTTTTTTTGATTCTGCCTCTTAGGCAAATAGTCGCAAACAACCCGATACCCTAAACCTAACCCTAAACCCTACACCCTAAACCCTACCAAAGACCCCTCAACAGGTTTTTATTGTTTAGGGGGGTTCAAGGCTTTTAAGGTTCAGGTTTTTTTCAGGGCTTTGAACGTCTTTTAGGATTTGGGGCGTTTGAGGCTTTTAAGGTTTATATAGGTTTGTTTTCAGGGTTTTAAGGTCTTTTTGGGTTTGGGGCGTCTAGGGTTAGTTTTAAAGGCTTGCTGGGGCTTGGGTTTTGAGGTGTTTAGGGTTTTTGGTGTTTTTGTTTCTGTTGTTCAGGTTGTTAACGGTGTTTTAGGGTTGGGGTGTTTGTGAGGTTTTTCAGGTTTCGGTTTTTTTTGTTGTTTCAGGGTTTTGGGTTGTTGTTGTTTCCTCAGTTGTTTTAGGGCTTAGGGTTTATAATTTGGGTCTCGTCTCCCCTACCTCCCCACCCCCGTCTCCAAAAAAAGCCTTAAAACCCTTTAAAAAGCTCTAAAGACCCTTTAAAACCCTTCCAAGCTCTAAAAAGCCCTGAAAAACCACGCTTCAAAGACCCCTAAACTTCTGCACCGCCTTGAATCTACTACTATTTGCTTACGAGCCCCCAAACAATGAAATTTATCTCCTTATTGCCGTTATAGGGAAGAATATTGTGATTTTTTGGGGGTTCTTATAGGCAAACAGTAGTCCACTGTGGTAGAGGCGTTAGCTTGTTTTCGGCTTGAGGGTTGAGCGTTGAGGGTTGAGGGTTGAGGGCTCCCGAAAATCCAACTTTCAGGACTAAACCCTAAACCCTAAAAAGACACAGTGTTTCGAATTTTTTGGATGGTTTGGCATTGGAACCGTCGGTGTTTTAACCTCTTGAGTAGGGAGCTCCCCTCTCTTTAATTGGGTTTAGGGCTCAGGGCTCAGGGCTGTTGGCTTAGGGCTCAGGGCTGAGGGCTCAGGGCTGAGGGTTGAGGGTTGAGGGTTTAGGGTAGGGGTCTTCTCCCCTAAACCCTAAACCCTTAACCGTAAACCCTAAACCCTAAACCCTAAACCCTACAAAAAAAGTCAAGTCTGCTGGCTTGCGACACATTCGGGATTTTGGGGGATCCCCAAATGCCTCTTCAAAAACAAAGAGTTTCGAGACGTCGTCTGAATATTTCGAGTGTTGCGCCTTTAAAACCAATTCTTTTGGGGCCTCTTCCCCCCGAACCCGTCGTGGGAGGCGGCCAGGGGGAGAAACCCGAGACCCTAAACCCTAAACCCTAAACCCTGGAGGTTGCGTGGGCCGGGGAGGGGGGGAAAACCATTGTCGGGGAACGAGCAAAGGTCTCCCGCTGTTGCTGTTGCTGTTAGTCTACCAGAGCAGGCCCTCATTTTTGTTTTTTGGGTTCCCTTATGAACCCCTTGAAACCAAAAAGGGCACCCTTGGATTTCTAGGCTACTCTTGGGTATAGTAGTTCTTGGGGGGTCTTCTTTGATGAACGTGCCGAAAACCGGGGGGGGGGGGGGGGGGGAAACACCACTTGTAGCCCTACAAAGTGGTAGGCCGTAACCCCCTAACTACAGGGTCTAAGCTTAGATGGAAATTGGAGATTCCGAAGCCCTAAACCGCTCAGTGTCCCTAAGCCCTAAACCTTACACCCACGTCCTGACACATTGACACGCTTTGAATCCTTGGAGGTACGTCAGCGCCCTTCGCACACTGACGCTGTCCATCATCAGTACTGCGGGGCCCCCTCGCACGCTTTAGGGGTTTAGGATTTAGGGTTTATATATATATATATATATATATATAATATATATATATATATATATATATATATACATATATATATATGCTTAGGATTTAGGGTTTATATATATATATATACATATTTCGGGTTTATGGGGGGTTTAGGGTTTAGGGAGGGTTCAGGGTTTAGAGCTTAGGGGTTTGGGGGGGGCTCCTCAGAGTTGAGTGCCTGCGTTGGATTTCACTTACCCGCCTTTTTTGGTTTAGTGCGCCTATTCCTGCTAGTTCTGAGGGTACTGCCGAAGCCCTAAACCCTAAACCCTAAACCCTGAACCCTAAACCCTCAGGAAACAATGAGTTACCCCTAAACCCTAAACCGCCTGGAGTGCTGCAGGGTTTAGAGTTTGTTCTTGAAGGTGGTTCTGTCAATCATGGGCCATGACAGTGGTCAGATGGGTTTCATGAAGAGTTAAGCTGCAGCCTATGGGTTTGGATGAGTGGCGGGTGTAGGGTTTAGGGTTTAGGGTTTAGGGTTTAGGGTTTAGGGTTTAGGGTTTAGGGTTTAGGTGCCTCAGGCCCTAAGCACACAGATCCTCTTAAGTTAACTCCCCTAACAAACCCACTCACAGTAACCCCAAACCCTGTACCCTGTAAACCATTTGGGGTTTCGGGTTTGGGGGCTTACCTGGAGATTCATGGTACTTCTAACCCACTTATAAGCCCTTATACCCAAACCCTAAACCCCAAACCCTAAACCCTAAACCCCAAACCCTAAACCCCAAACCCCAAACCCCAAAACCTAAACCCTAAACCCCAAACCCCAAGCCCCAATTCCCAGAAGCATTGCGTGGCGCACGTGTTTCGGGACTTGGCTTGCCCTCTTTGGGCTCCTGGCCCAGTCCTGGGCTGCCACCTGCTTAAACCCCTCAGGGTTTAGGGGGGATTAGGGTTTAGGATTTAGGGTTTAGGGTTTAGGATTGCTATATATAAATATATAAATATATAGATATATAAGTAGAAATATGAATAAATAAATAAACAATATATATATATATATATATATTTATTTATTGTTATTATTATTTTACTTTTTTGGGGGGGGGTTGCGCTGCTTTGCGGCTGAAGTTTCAGCTCGAGGATGTTTGTTTTGTTGGGCTGTTGTTTTGGGGTTTTAAGGTCTGGGGTCTGGGGTCTAGGGTTTAGGGTCTAGGGTTTAGGGTTTAGGGTTTCTAGGGTCTGGGACAGTTAGGCGTGTGCTTGGGTTTGTGTCTTTGGGTGCGAAGTTGCTGGTTTTCAGCTTACGCTTCACGATGTCAACTGTTGTTGGGCTGGTTTTTGGGGTGCAACTGTTTTTTTTACCCTAAGTGTCTTCAGGCTTAGTGTCCCTGACTTTATGCCTGGGCGCTTGGAGCTCTGGGAGTTCATGTTTCAGGTCTTTTTCTTTTTGGAGTTTGGGGTTTAGGGTTTAGGGTTTAGGGCTTATAGGGCTTAAAGGGCGTAAAAAGGGGTTTGAAGGGTTTTTTTCGTGCATCCCAGGTCGCTGTTCTGGACCCTCCAGCTGCTAGTCCTGCTCTTCTACAGCCCCTTGGGCGGCCTGTGCGAAGGGCAGAAGAGGTTTTGAAGTTTAGGGTTTGGGGTTTTGGGTTTGGGGTTTAGGGTTTTAGGGTTAGGGTTGGGATGCTCCCTCTTATACTAAGAGTCCTGACTAGGGATTTTAGTACCACCACCCCCCCCCCCCCCCCCCCAATTTATAGAAATTGCACAGGGTTCGTGTCCAGTTGTAACCAAAAGTTTTTGGGCGAAAGATAGGCGGGCAGAGAACTTTGGGCGACAGTTTTGGGCGGGTTTCGGAGAAATCGTGAAGGGTTCGTGCCCGGAGCTGTGGACGAGTTTTGGGCGAAAGTTTCTGCTTTTGCTCTTGGGTGTTCGGGGGGCTCTTCAGGCCTTGGAAGCCTTTAAGTAAATTATTAGTTGAAAATCTTTGAAGCCTTGTTTCAGGTGTTTGAACATTTGGCCTCCAGGGACATTTTGCATCAGTGGGCTCTGTGTGGTGCCAGCTTGTTTACGCAAAGAACTTGGTTTACTTCACAATGATATCACACACAACAATTCTATTTATCCTGCTCTTGACAATAAACCACAAACCCTAAACCCTAGCCCCTAAACCCTAAACCCTAAACCCTAAACCCTAAACCCTAAACCCTAAACCCCGGGTTCAGGCTTGGGGGTTAGGAACCCTCTGGCTTTCGCAGGACCCCCGCGCCTCGACCTTCGGTTTTTTTGTTTTCAGGCACAAGGGGTCCCTTACCTTTTTTAAAGGGTTCTGAAGTATGTACCGCTCTTCCACGCCCCCATGTAGGGTTCAGGGTTCAGAGTTTAGGGTACCGCTCTTCCATGCCCCTAAACCCTAAACCCTAAACCCTAAACCCTAAACCCTAAACCGAGCTTGAAAACCCCAGAAACTCTGAAGCCGAAACTTCACACCCCGAACGCGGAACCCTACGCTGCCCATAAACCCTAAACCCCTGAACCCTAAACCCCCCTAGCCCTAAACCCTAAACCCTGAACCCTAAACCCTCAACCCTAAACCCTAAACCCTAAACCCCTGAACCCTAAACCCCCCTAGCCCTAAACCCTAAACCCTGAACCCTGAACCCTCAACCCTCAACCCTAAACCCTAAACCCTAAACCCTAAACACCCCTGACGTCCCAAACTCCAGGCTTTGCGGTGATTTTGACCCAAACCGTGAGCGACTTCTGCCGGGATCGCAACGTGACGGCTCCAGGGTCGCAGAAGAGGGTTTAGGGTTTAGGGTTTAGGGTTTAGGGTTTAGGGTTTCGGGTTTCGGTTTAGGGTTTAGGGTTTAGGGTTTAGGGTTTAGGGTTTAGGGTTTAGGGTTTAGGGTTTAGGGCTAGGGGGGTTTAGGGCTTGGGGTTCAGGGTTCAGGGTTTTGTGTTTTAGGGTTTAGGGTTTAGGGTCAAGCCTGAATGTCCCAAATGCTAGAGTGCCTGCGGATGCGTTTCTGACTGGGGGGCTTAACGTTGTACACCCAAAACCCTGACCCTGAACTCCAAGACGATCAGTACGTTAAGGTGACCCCTACATCTCAAACCTCTCAACCCCCAAAACATCTAGAGCGCGGATGCATTTAGAAAGCCTTTTCTGGGATTTGAGGTCTTGGGGGTCGGGTTTATGGTGTTAAGCCCTAAATACCCCAATTACCCTTCAAGGGCTTACAGGGGGATTATTGGATTTGCGGCATTGCTTGCCTTTTTTCAAGGCGCCTTGTTTTTGGTTGTTGTTGTTTCTTTTGTTTTCCGGCTTCTTTCCACCATATGCACTCTGAACTCTAAACCCTAAAACTTAAGCCCTAGTCAAACCCTAAGCCCTAAACCCTAAGCCGCAGTTAGGATCTTAGCACGCTTCCTGACATCCCTGCTTATATGTTGTGCCTTGTAGAGCTCAGGGAAGCCCTGAGCCCATGGCGTGAGGCCCTAAACGCTCTCAACACCCTAAGCACTAAACCTAGGGTTTAGGGTTTAGGGTTTAGGTTTTAGGGTTAGAGGTGTAGGGTTTAGGGCCCTCAACCCGAATCAGCCCTCTATGAAACCCTACAATTCCCGAGAAGAAGCCTTTGGAGCCTTTAAAGCCCTACCCGACGCAGCTCAGCGAGGCCACGGGCGACGCCAACGCGCTGCCCAGCTGCGATCTCCCGGCCTTGGCGCAATACTGGCCCAGCGTGCTCGAGACCTTGCGGCCAAGACACACAGGGTTTAGGGTTTAGGGTTTAGGGTTTAGGGTTTAGGGTTTAGGGACCCTAAACCCTAAACCCTAAATCCTAAACCCCTCTATTCCTAGGTGGGATAAGGGGGGGACCCTTAAAAGGGAACCCCTTCTTAAACCCTCTTCTGGCTCTCTTAACAAGGGACCTTATTCAGAGGGTCTATATCCCCAAGGGTCCCCCTAATCCTTAACCCCTCTATATAAATTGGGATGTTCCCCCCTCATATTATGGGGGATTAGAGTGCCCCCTATGAAGGGCTGTTAGTACAAGGGGGAACATCCCAACCTCTAAGCCCTAAAGGGCCTCTTCTTTCTGCGCAACTTAATAAGCTAAGCCTATTCTCTGCCTTGCTTACACTTCAATGAGGCATCATAGGAGGAAGGCAGGTCTGGGAAGTGTTGGCAAGTGTTCTCATCCAACCTACTCAATTGGAGTGTATTTTGCTGCTGCCTCACGGGGGGGGGGGGGAGGTGCGGGCGTGAAGCAAGTACTACCGGGGTCGAAATTATTCGTGATATTATTCCCTGATGGTCCCGTTATAATTATACTATACTAACCCCCCCCCCCCAAACCCTGCTCTAACTATTCAGGCCCTTCTAGTACTGCCGGATGAGGGGCCACAGGTTTGTCCTTCGGGAAGGCGACGCACACACACACACAAACAAACACACACACACACACTCTCTCTCCCTCACACACACACACACACACTCTCTCTCTCTCTCCCTCACACACACAAGTGCGCACGGGCACGCGGGCGAGCACAACATCGCTCTGAACGGCCGCGACCATGGCCATGATGGCAACAAAGGAGACAATCGCAACAGCAGCGACCTCCCGGTTCTTGGAAATATAAGGCCAGTAAGTCTCTGCATGTTTCTACACCCTAGGGCCCTAGGGCTGCGCGTAAGCCCTGAAAAGCCAGACCCGAACCCCTGAACCCTAAACCAAGGAAAGCATGCTCACCCTGTTCCTGTCCATCTCTGGCGGGATTGATTGGCAGCACAGATGCAAACGGCTGCCTAGGGTTTGGGGTTTAGGATTTAGGGTTTAGGGTTGAGGGTCTATACCCCGAACCCTAAACCCCTAACTGGTTGTTTAGGCTTAGGGGCTTCTGACGTCCGACAGAACTGTAAGCCTGCCTTGCCAGAGTCCCTCTACCAGGGAAAGTCAGCTTTTCTGGGACCGGGAGTAGGCCCTTTTTTCTGGGGTTGGGGTTCCCTTGTAATCCCCTTGAAACCCAAAAGTGTACCCTTGGTATTCCTAGGTTACTCCCGGGTCTAGTTTTGCCAGAGGGGATGAGGTGGTTTTGGGAGGGCCAGTTCTTCATTACCCCTGGTTGGGTACCCTCAACATGAGGGTTTAGGGTTTAGGGTTTAGGGTTTAGGGTTTAGGGTTTAGGGTCTAGGGTTTAGGGTTTAGGGTTTAGGGTTTAGGGTTTAGGGTTCCTAATGTAGAGAAGTGACCATCTGTGAACGAAGTGAGCATTCAAATGATAGCAGCTGAATGAATGGATTGCCCCTTCCGGGGCACCTTTGGGAACGCGGAGCCTTGTTTTCGTTAAACCCGAAACCCTAAACCCTCAGTCTAGGGTTTAGGGTTTAGGGTTTCGGGCTTAGGGCTTATTAGGGTTTAGGTAAGCCCGAAGCCCGAAACCCTAAACCCTGCTCGTAGGGCACCCTAGATCCCCTTCCTTTCTAGGCAAACTGCTTTGGAGCCTCTGCGCCAGGCCGCGCGCAGTTGTGTGTGGGGGCGTGGGGGGGGGGGGCGGGTGGGGGTGAGTTGCTCTAAAACCCTAAGTCTTTGAACTCGGCCCTCAGCCACATAAACCCTAAACCCTGCAGATCCCAAATCCCAAACCCTAAAGCCCACGCCCCTCTATAGTCCCAACTCCCGAAAACACCCAATTTCTAAAGCCCCAAGAGTTTTAAAGCCCTCAAGGCCAAGCCCCTAAAGCCTAAAAACCCTAAAACCCCTAGAACCCTAAAACCCTAAAGCCCTAAAGCCCCAAACCCTAAAGCCCTAAAGCCCCTAAAGCCCTAAAGCCTTAAAACGCTAAAACCCCTAAAACCCCTAGAACCCTAAAGCCCTGAAACCCCAAACTCTACACCCAGGGCGGGGGGGGGGGGGGGGAGCGTGGAGCGGGGAACCCTAAACCCTAAACCCTAAACCCTAAACCCTAAACCCTAAACCCTAAACCCTAAACCCTAAACCCTAAACCCTAAACCCTAAACCCTAAACCCTAAACCTAAACCCTAAACCTTAAGGACTTGCGCAAGCGTCCCGAGTATCCCAAAGAAGGTCCTTCAGGGTTGATGGTTTTAGGGTCTAATTTTAACGCTACGCGACCCGCCTCGGCCCGGCCCAGCGCATCCGCGTCAGCATCGTGATTCCGCAGCGCCCAAGTCGCTGGACCCCAAGCAATAAGGGTTGGGTTGAGGGTTGAGGGTTGAGGGTTCCGGGTTTATGGTTTATGGTTTGGGGTTTGGGGTTGAGGGTTAGTTTAGGGCTCAAGGTTCACGCTTTGGGGTTGAGGGTTTTTTTGGGTTTAGGGTTTGGCTTGGAGTGATCGTAGGGTTGAGCCAGGCCCCTTAAGGGGGGGGGGTAGGGGGGGGGGGGGGGGGGGGGGGGGGGTTGGGGGGGGTGGGGGGGGTGGGGGTTTGGGGTGGGGGGGGGGGGGGGGGGGGGGGTGGGTGGGGGGGGGGGGGGGGTGGGGGGGGGGGGGGGGCGGGGGGGGGGGTGGGGGGGGGGTAGGGGGGGGTAGGGGGGGGGTAGGGGGGCAACTGCCTCTGGTCCTGGTGAACCATCCGCTTGCGGACCCTGCTCACCTAGGGGGGGTACCCATTTGAGGCAAAAAAAGGGGTCCGAAAAAGGGCTTTGGGTTGTTAATTCATAAAGGGAAACCCTAAACACTAAACCCTAAAGCGAGGGGTCACCCTAAACTTTCTTGAGGTTTCCGCGAAAAGGCTTATTCACTGTGGTTTAAGCCTACCTTTGGGGTACTCCTAGGGGGGCTGAAGGTTTTTTTTTTCAGAGGGCGTTTAGAGAGTCTTTGTCGCTGCGTTTCTACAGGCCCTGCTATCATGGGGCGCTTCCCGAACGTTGTTCGACAAGAGTTGCTGAAATCTTTGGTTTTTACTTGAACCTGTAAGGGTGTCGAGTTGTTCGAGTTTGGGGGGTGCGGTGTAGGGTTTGCCGGGGGTTTGGGGTTTAGAGTGTGGGCTGCGGTTTAGGCGCCTTCAATACTGCAGGCGCTTTGGCGACCGAGTCTGGGGGACAGGGGGATAGGGAGGGTGCTCACCAGGTTTCGCCCACGGCGGTCGCCGTCATGATCCTGTTCATCGTTGTCACAGCAGCTTGGATGTCTTTGGGCTCGAGTGCCTAAAGATGTGGTTTCTGTAAGTAATTAAGTGTTATGACCCTCAAAACCTCCAGAACAACAATTGTTTCAAAGTGAGGTGCCGTAGCAGTTGTCAGTAGCGGTCATTGTGGCAACCGAACTGGCGCGAACAGAAGAGTAAACTGGATTTGGGGTTTCGCGAATTCGGGGTACGGTTCCTTTTGAGAAAGGAATCCTACTATTTGGGGGACTATATTGGGGGTCCCAATTTCGTGAGCCCCCAATATTGAACAAAGCTTGAACAGAGAAATACCAGAGAAGCTCGCTCTCTCTCCCTCCCCCCATAAGGTTCCCTCTATGCCCTTATGACAGCATTCTAGAAGGTACCAGGTTAAGGGTTTCGGGTTGTGGGATTTAGGGTTTCTAAGGTTTAGGGCTGAGGTTTTACGGAGCTCCCCTGCTGAAACAGGATTTTCGGGTTTAGGGTTTAGGG
The DNA here is from genome assembly GCA_905221605.1 of Symbiodinium natans. Taxonomy (NCBI): domain Eukaryota; class Dinophyceae; order Suessiales; family Symbiodiniaceae; genus Symbiodinium; species Symbiodinium natans. The sequence continues at coordinate 1,270,928 of CAJNDS010002413.1, forward strand.
CTTTTCGTTTCGGATCATCCCATTCTCCCACTCAACCTGATCCCGTTTAAGTAGGGTTTCAGGGTTCACGGTCTTTCTCGGGGTGTTTGGGATTCAGGGGCTAGGGGCTTAGGACCCTAAACCCTAAACCCTAAACCCTAAACCCTAAACCCTAAACCCTAAAACCCTCACGAGTGAAGGGCTGAGGATGGCTCAGGGCTCAAAAACCTCCACCTTGGAACCCCCAAGACCGGTTTAGGGTGTAGGGTTTAGGGTTTAGGGCTTAGGGTTTAGGGTTTAGGGTTTGGGGTTTGGGGTTTGGGGTTTAGGGTTTAGGGTGCCTGTAAACCCGAAGGACGAGACCTCTCGCCTGCTAGGTTCCTTGAGGGTTTAGTGTCTAAATTCTCGGAGTTGTACCCTGGACCCTCAAGGTTGTACCCTTGGGTTTTGCGGAACTGCTTTTAAGATTCCTACGGCAGTCCTAGGGCCTTTTTCGGAGTATGTTAAGGGGAACCTTGATTAGGGCTACAACCTTAGAGTCTTAAGATTTAGGGTTTACCTTTTTCAAGATCCCTAAGGTAGTTTATGGGCCCGTAAACCCTAAACCCTAAACCCCAAACCCCAAACCCTAAACCCTAAACCCTAAACCCTAAACCCTAAACCCTAAACCCTAAACCCTAAACCGATACATTAAGTGGGAACCTCAGGGGTGCGAGCCTGAACCCCTTGGCTTCAAGCCGAAGCTTGGCAGGTCTTCGCTGTGCTGTGCCTTGGCCTTCATGTTCTACAGCCCCTTTCTTTCGGGGTTAGGGTTTAGGGTTTAGGGTTTAGGGTTTAGGGTTTAGGGTTTAGGGTTTAGGGTTTAGGGTTTAGCGTGTCCTTTTCTATTGCTAGGGGGGGGGGGGGGGGGGGGGGGGTTCTCCGGGACCGCGAGGTACCTCAAAGCTTAGGGCTCAGGGTTTAGGGTTTAGGGTTTAGGGTTCAGGGTTTAGGGTTTAGGGTTTAGGGTTTGGAGCCCTCAACACCAACTACTATTTGCTTAAGAACCCCCAAAAAACACGGAAATATCTTATAAGGGCAACAAAGGTATTATTATTCTTTTTTTTTTGGGGGGGGGGGGGGGTTCTTAAGCAAGATGTGGTAGTCGACCTTAACCTGGAGACCCCATTCAACAGGTTTACGAGCTTAGCAAAAGGCGTTTAATCCACTCTCCGGAATATTAACTCACCCCTACTCTCAAAAAAAAACAATTATCACCCATCTACTTCACTGTCGCCATGATGGGAGGGTGAGATGCTGGGAGGAGGGGTTACAGTTGAGTTGACCTTTGCATGACAAGTATACCACTACTAGGACCCAGACTAGGCCCTTATTCCCTTCTTGGGGGTTGTTGGGGCTTGCAGCGTTTCGCGCTCTAGGCTTTTTAGGGTTTTTAGGGGTCGAAATAATTACTAATAGAAAGCCCTATTCGTGCTAGATGCGCAGCGATGTCCGTCAAACCTGCCCCAATCCAGTTTCGGACATCTACCTCTGAGCATGGCACAGGTTTAGGGTTTAGGGTTTAGGGTTTAGGGTTTAGGGTAATAGGGTTTACTTTCGACACTTAGTGTACTTGGGGTTGCTTCCAGCCCGCTGTGAACAAGTTTACACACGTGTTCATTGGCAAGGGAAACAGCTACCTGTGTGTTTTCAGACAGCTTCATCTATTCAAGATGTTTATAACATGTCAGTGTGCAGACGGCAACTTGTGCACAGAAAGCCCCGATGAGTAGTACCCCGAAGCTTCCTCACCCGAGAGTTGCCTCCTAAATGTTGCCTACCCCCCAACGAATTGAAAAAGATTCTTCCGTATCAGGGTAATAAGGGGATTGTTGCCATCTTTTGTTGGGGGTTCTGAAGCAAGTAGTAGTTGTGGTTGAGATTTTTCATGTTTTGAGATGCTTTGAATGTGTGTGTGTGCTGCGGAGAGGCATCGCCACTGTGAAGCCAAGGAACGTGGTAACGGGCGTTTTCTGCACGACAGCTATAGAAAGTGCGCAGTCCGACAAAGACATCGCTTCATGGCCTGATCTGGAAGCTACTGGTTGCTTGTAAGAACCCTCCAAAATACTAATCAAAAAATCATACACCTCCTGATAAGGTCCGGGAAATATGGGGATTATCCTTTTTGGGGGGGTTCTTAAGCAACTAGTAGTAAGGGCTTGCGATAAACCTTGCTAGTTTCAAACTTTCAACTCTAAACGGTTTCATCCCTTGAATCGCCCCCACCGAGGGGCGGGGGGCGTCTGCATGGAAGTCAGTAAGTTGGCTGTTTGCTCTATAAACCCTAAACCCTAAACCCAGCAAGACCCATCCGTCCCAAGGCGATCATGAAGCAGATGCACAAGCAGAGGCCAGTAGTGCCCCGCTTTTGCTTTGTGAGGGTGTTTGGGGTTTAGGGTTTAGGGTTTAGGGTTTAGGGGTCGTGCAAGCCTGTTTGAAAGCTGCAGCCTGCGAGTGGTTTGGATTTTGCACGTCCACCGTTCGGCCATTTTCCGACAGCGCGTCGTCCACGTGTGACAATGTCACTGGTTTCGGGTTTGGGTTTGGGGTTTAGGGTTTAGGGCACCTAGATCCGAGACAGTAACCAAGTCCTGAACTCATAAACCTGAGCCGGCGACCCCTAAACCCTATACCCCATACCGCAAAGCTCGAAAATACACACCCATGGTTTCCATGTGTACATACTGCTTTGCATGGAATCATTGATGGGGTTTAGGGAAGCTTAGGGAGCCTTAGGGAGAGGTGGGGAGTACTAGGGGACCTGGGGTTACCCCCTGAACCCCCCCCCGCCCCCTCCGCCCTAAACCCTAAACCCTAAACCCTAAACCCTAAACCCTAAACCCTAAACCCTAAACCCATAAGAACTTTCCAACTCATGCTTGGTCAGATCCTTGGTCGAAGCGCTCAAGATGACGTTCTCAGAGATTGACCATGACAACTCGAACAGGGCGACCCGGCGAAACTTTCGAGCACGCCTGAGACTTTCCACCCCCAATGTAGCATGAAGTTACCCCCAGGGTAAAGTGATAGTCAGCAATAGCCACAACTATAGATATCTTTTTACATATACACAGATACATATATGTATGTATGTATATACATATATATATATATATGTCCCCATTTATTTAAGGTTTACGGTTTAGGGTTTAGGGGAGTTTGCTTGGCTTCAACGGCTTGAAGGGTGCACACGCAGCAGGGTCTCTAGGTCTACGTAGGCTTCCGGGCTGGATTTGAGACAAATTTTGATGAGATTTGCACCACCTTATACTGTCAGCTCTGCCAGAGTTAAGCCCTGAACCCTAAACCCTAAACCCTAAACCCTAAACCCTAAACCCTAAACCCTAAACCCCAAACCCTAAACCCTAAACCCTAAACGTTGAGGGGATGCATCCCGTTGAGGTGTCGCTCGATGAGCTCAAACAGGCTCGCCTGCTTTTTTCTCCAAGCTTCAGAGCCGAGAGGTAGGGAAACCCTAAAACCCTAAACCCTAACCCCTGCACCCTAAACTCCAAACCCTAAACCCTAGCCCTAAACCCTAAACCCTAAACCCTAGCCCTAAACCCCAAGCCCTAAACCCTCAACCCTCAACCCTCAACCCTCAACCCTCAACCCTCAACCCTCAACCCCAACCCCTCAACCCTGCTGGAGGCCCTGACGGCCAAGAAGCTCATGCACTTCATGGAAGCCCTTGGCATCTCGACGCAGGACTCCGCGCGATTTTTTTTTTTTTTTGTGGGGGGGGGGGGGGGGGGTTAGGGTTTAAAAGGTTTCGGGTTTAGGGGTTTAGGGTTTAGTCTTTACTGTAGGGGTTTAGGGCTCAGGGTTCAGGGTTTCAGGCTTAGAAATTTCAGGGCTGCAGAAATATGGGGGTTCAGGAGTGGGAGGTTTAAGGGCGTAGGATGTGAAGGCTTTGAGGTTGTCTTTTGTGTTTTGTGTTTTCTTTGGGTTTGGGGCGACAGGGGCTCTAAACCCTAAACCCGAACCCTAAACCCTAAACCCTAAAAACCTAAACCCTAAACCCTAAACCCTAAACTCTGAACCCTAAACCCTAGACCCTAAACCCTAAACCGTGTGAGAAGTTTCGGGTTTTGGGTAGAGGCGTTGGAGCCTTCAGAGTGATCGCTTCTAAGGGAAATGCTCGTGCTTCTCGAGCCCTAGGATGCATGTCCCGTCAGCGTGTTACGTGGGGTTTGGGGTCTGGGGTTTGGGGTTTGGGGTTCAGGGTTAAGTTTAGGGTTTCGGGTTTAGGGTTTAGGGTACCAGTGCATCGAGGATGTGTTCACTGAAGATTGTGTCGGTGCCATGCGCACTGAGAAGATTCTTTCTCCATTTTATGGAATACGTTGATGAGCAGGCCGACTCTACCGAATAATTTGCCAGTGCCCACTCAAATCGAGTTTCCTGGGTTGACAAGAAGGGATAACCAAACATCACAGCAGACCTGCTCAACTGACCCCTTTTCAAGCCTCCTCGGCGCGCGAGCACGAGCAGATTTTTTTTGCCAGTGGCCTTGCAGATGATTGCGCTGGCCTGGCCCTTTTTCACCCGTACCGGGTTTCGAGCCAGCCTAAACCCTGAAATTTCGATCCCTATCTTCCCCCCCCCGCGCCCCTAACCTCTAACCCCTGAGAGAAAGAAGCAAGCCCTAAACCCTAAACCCACAAAGCACTAAGCTTTAAACCCTGGGCCCGACACTTCGCCCTGACCTACACTTCGCCCTCAAAAAGCACCAAAAAGAGAAGGACGTGCTGACGCTCTTCCTGATCATCGACCATGACAACTCCGGCTGGATCGATTTAGAAGAGCCGCCTGGCAATTCAGGGTCAACTCGAGACCTAAACAGACCCAAAACAAGTACCAACATCTCATACTATGAGAATACAGAGATGAAAGAGTATTGGATTGTAGATTGTATACATTAAAACCAAAAGCGAATGAACAGTAAGAGATTTGAAAGGCAAGGCGATAACGCTGAAGCCCCAAAAGGGGAGCCGATGAGTTGAACAGCGTGACAAGCCGGGGACGAGGTGGTGAGGGTTAAGGGTATAGGGTCTAAGGCTTAGGGTTTAGGGATTGGGGTTTAGGGTTTAGGGATGTTTAGGGTTTAGGGACGTTTGGAATGCTGCTTCGTGATGTCTAGGCCTAGGGGTTAGGGTTGAGGGTTTAGGGCTGAGGGCTTACAGTTCACAGCTTAGGGTGTGGGCTTTGGGGGTTTGGGTTGAAGGTTGCGGGCATTTGGCTGCCCCAACCTTCCAAAGTTGAGGACTCTGCAATAGCCAGACATGACAGTCAGAGGGTCTAAGCTTTTTCTCTTGTTTTTTGTTTTTTTGAGGGGGGGGTAGGGTTCAGGGTTTAGGGTTTAGGGTTTACCCTAAGTTGTTGTTTTTGTTTTTGGCGGAGCGGGGGGGTCATGTTAGCTCCGATTCTGTCTGAACCGCCGCGAAAGCCTAAGCGCTATGTACTTTAAAGGTTTTTGAGGGAAGTTACATGGTCCAGTGGCCCAAAGCTGTCAGGGTTTAGGGTTTAGGGTTCAGGGTTTAGCATGTAGGGCGAGGGCTTCTAAGGGAAGTTACATGGTTCCTGCACTATGGTCCCTCCTTTAAAGGATTCTGAAGCATGGGCCCTTTGGGTTGAACACGGTACGTGAGGGGTAAATGGGTCCCCATTTAAGGGCGCATATTAAGCGGGGCAAGGGGTCCCTATTTTTATGGGCGCATACTCAGCGACCATGCAACTAGCCTACGAGGTTCGTATCTGGCTGCATGGCGCTGCATGGGCCTGCCAAGTGGCATGTCTGCAGCGGGTGGGGTTTATTTTAGTTTTTTAGGCTTTGAGGTTTTTGGGTGTTGGGTTTTGGGTTTTCGGTTTTGTGTTTAGGGTTTTGAGGTTCAGGTGTTTGGGTGTTTGAGTTTTGGGTTTTGGGTTTTGGGGAACTCCCAAACCACTAAGCCCGAAACTGTAAGAAGCCCTCTGCTCCTCTGTCGGCCAAACCCCAAACCCTAAACCCTAAACCCCCTAAACCCTAAAAACCCTAAACCCTAAAAACCCTAAACCCTAAAAACCCTAAACCCTAAAGACCCTAAACCCTAAACCCTAAACCCTAAACCCTAAACCCTAAACCCTAAACCCTAAACCCTAAACCCTAAACCCTAAACCCTAAACCCTAAACCCTAACCCTAAACCCTAAACCCTAAACCCTGGGTTTCCCCAAACACGAAGACCTCTGTTGGCCTAGGAGCCTGCAGATGGCGCAGGTCATCCACGAGTTCAAAGTAACGACTTCCGGCTGCCTCGGGGAGAGCGACGTTGTAGGGTTTAGGGTTTAGGGTTTAGGGTTTGGGGTTTAGGGTTTAGGGTTTAGGCTTAGGGTTTAGGGTTTAAGGTTCAGGCGCCTGAACCCTGAACTCTAAACCCCCTAACCCCTCCAAACCCATCCCTGAGACCCATCAAAGCCCAAAGCCCCAATACCAAAAGCCCCCGAAACCCTAACAGCCCCTAAAGCCTAAGCCCTCAACCAAACCCTCAACCCTAAACCCTAAACCCTAAACCCTAAACCCTAAACCCTAAACCCTAAACCCTAAACTCTGGGGTTTTGGGTTTAGGATTTCGGGTTTCAGGAAGGGCGAGTGGTCTATGTCCCTGGGAGCAACATGTGGTGGCATCGGCTGTCCCCGTCCGAAGGCTTTTTTGGCCCTGATGGTGTCGGCAAACATGGTTTAGGGTTTAGGGGTTTAGGGGTTTAGGGTTTAGGGTTTAGGGGTTTAGGGTTTAGGGGATTAGGGCTTAGGGTTTCGGGGTTTAGGGTTTAGGGTTTAGGGGTTTAGAGTTTAGGGTTTAGGTTTAGGGTTCCTCCCCTGGTTGAGAGAAGGGTTGAGGTGTAGGGTTTAGGGCACCCAGCCGTATCTAAAAACCGTCCTACGCCCATGTTTAGATAGGGCTTGGGGTTTCTAGTTTCGGGCTCAGGGCCTAGTTCTTGAAGAAGAACGAGTTAAAAAAGTCAGAGGTCATAGGGATTTACAAGGGGCGTAAGACTAGGCTTCTGTACCTCGCCTTACCTCGACCCCCCCCCCCCCCCCCGCCCAGTAATTCCTGTGGTAGAGGAACGGTACATGAGAGAGGGAGGCAGGAAGAAAGAGCGGGGAGCAGGAAGGAGGGAGGGAGGGAGGGGAGGGGAGTTGGGGGGTTTCTGGGGTTTAAGATGTCGGCACAGGGTGTCATGCCTTCCTCCAGCTGGCGTAGCGGATCTTTGCTAACGCCGGGCAACTCGATGTCGCTCTTGAGTTTGATTTGTCGGCCCCCTCCGCGGGCGTCGGCATTGTCGTTCTTCTCTTGCAGTCTCTCCGATTCCTCTGCAGTCGGTTCCACGAAACCCTAAAGCCGCGGAGGCCCTAAACTCAAGAACCTAAGCCCTAAACCCTAAACCCTAAACCCTAAACCCTAAACCCTAAACCCTAAACCCTAAACCCTAAACCCTAGACCGCGAGCATCCCGCCCAAGGAGGAATGGCATCCAAGACCTGCGGGAGTCCGTGGAGTGCCTGTGCTCCCGGCCGCACGACGCCCGAAACCCGCAAGCTGAAACCCCTAAACAGACCCTTTCAGGCTTAGGGTTCATAGGGCTCAGGGTTTAGGGTTTAGGAGTTAGGGTTTAGGGTTTAGGGCTTAGGGTTTAGGGTTTAGTTTAGGATTTAGGTTAGGGTTTAGGGTCATGTTAGGGTCAGGTGTTTAGGGTTCAGGTGTTCTGGGTTGAGTTGGGGGTCGTGGCTTCTGGGGTTTCAAAGCTTGGGGCCTTAAATTCGTCTTAAAGAAGGCTTCCCGCCAGCAAGCCTCCCAACTAATGGTTGGTCGCGCGCGTTTCTACAGACATCTGGTGAAGAAACCGCTTCAGCTATGAAGCGTTTGTGAAGACCCAAAACCCCTAAATCCTAAACCCTAAACGCTAAACCCTAAACCCTAAACCCCAAACCCTAAACCCTAAACCCTGAACCCTGACCCCTGAACCCTGAACCCTGAACCCTGAACCCTAAACCAAAAACCCTAAACCCTAAACCCTAAACCCCAAGTTCCAAAGGATGGACGCGCATGTTTGTAAATTTTCGCGTTTGTGAACTGAAGAAACCACTTCAGCTATGGATCGTTTGTGACAAATCATAAGTTATGGTTTAGGTTTAGGGTTAGGGTTTAGGGTTTAGGGTTTAGGGTTTAGGGTTTAGGGTTTAGGGTTTAGGGTTTAGGGTTTAGGGTTTAGGGTTTAGGGTTTAGGGTTTAGGGTGTTTGGTTCAGGGTTTAGGTTTAGGGTTTAGGGTTTAGGGTTTAGGGTTTAGGGTAAGATCCAAGGCAGAAGAAGGTGGCGACGTGGCAGAAGGCCTCTCCGGTCTTGATGATCTCCCTGATGCTAGCCCTAAACCCTAAACCCTAAACCCTAAACCCTAAACCCGCCCTAAACCGTAAACTCTAAACCCTAAACCGTATACCCTGTAAACCCTAAACCCTCTATAAACCCAAAACCCACTCCTAAAGCCCTTAACCCTAAACCCTACAAACCCCAAACCTGAAACCCTAAAATCCTAAAGCCCTAAACCTACCTAGAGACTCCAAAACCCAGGAAAAAGTCCGTCGCTTGGGAGAACCAGGGTTTGGGAAGAAGAACGCGGTTCCCGAAAGGGTTTTGCACGATGGTTTTTTTCGGGTATCCGACGGTATTTTACGGGTGTCCGACGAGTTCCCAAGAGCTGCAGAATTGCAGAGCCAGGTCCTCGTGAGAACCTGGCTGTCGAAAAAGGGGTTTTGAACACTTGGCTTGCAAAACCAGGTTTTCGAATCACGTGGTTCTTTGGTTAGATTCCAAACCCCTAAACCCTAAACCCTAAACCCTAAACCCTAAAACCCTAAACCCTAAACCCTAAACCCTAAAACCCTAAAACCCTAAAACCCTAACACCCTAAACCCCTAAAACCCTAAAACCCTAAACCCTAAACCCTAAACCCTAAACCCTAAACCCTAAACCCCTAACACCCTAAAACCCTAAACCCTAAACCCTAAACCCTAAAACCACAAGCACCCTAAAGAGGCCGCAAACGCTGCATGAACAACGCCAGACCTCCTGAGGCTGCTCGGGCAGTTCTCGAATCGGTGGCCCAAAAAGTGTTTGTGGCTGGTTTAGGGTTTAGGGTTTAGGGTTTAGGGTTTAGGGTTTAGGGTTTAGGGTTTAGGGTTTAGGGTTTAGGGTTTAGGGTTTAGGGGCCCTGAGCCCTGAACCCTAGAAGTTCTAGAAGGCTCCGTATTCTTATAGGTATCCCAGAACGTAGAGAACTGTACAACTAGTCTCACACCGGAAGGCTCCTGTGGGCACGTTTGGCAAGGCTTGGGGTTTCGGGCTTAGGGTTCATGGTACACCCTAAACCCTAAACCCTAGATCCCAAACCCTAAACCCTAAACCCTAAACCCTAAGCCCTAAGCCCTAAACCCTAAACCCTAAACCCTAAACCCTAAACCCTAAACCCTAAACCCTAAACCCTAAACCCTAAACCCTAAACCCTAAACCCTAAACCCTAAACCCTAACCCTAAACCCTAAACCCTAAACCCTAAACCCTAAACCCTAAACCCTAAACCCTAAACCCTAAACCCTAAACCCTAAACCCTAAACCCTACCCAGGAGCCTTCAAGTCGTCTGCCGTTGCAAAGATCACGGCATGCAGATGTGGGGGTAGTTCTCCAAAATCAGGGCCCTCATCCCGCCTTGCAGTTCAAGTGCGTTTAGGGTTTAGGGTTTAGGGTTTAGGGCTATGGGCTATGGGCTATGGGGTTTAGGGTTTAGGGTTTAGGGTTTAGGGCTATAGGGTTTGGGGTTTGGGGTTTAGGGTTTAGGGTTTAGGGTTTAGGGTTTAGGGTTGATCACCTTCCGGGCATCTCCCTCCTCAGCCTAAACGTGCGGAAGCCATGCCAGAGACGCCATGAACCCCATGCCCAACAAGCATTCCCGAAAGACACTCAGGGGCTCCGGGGGCAGTTGCTCTAAAACCCTAAAACCCTAAAACCTCCAAACCCTAAAACCCTAAAACCCTAAAACCCTAAAACCTCAAAACCCTCCAAACCCTAAAACCCTAAAACCCTAAAACCTCAAACCTCAAAACCTACAGCCCTGAAACCCTAAAGCCCTAAAACGCTAAAACCTAGGTTCAGGGCTTCTTCTGCTTCGCGCTTTCAAGCCTTAGGGCTTTTCTAAGGTAGGTACATGGTCCCTTAATATGGTTGCTTACCTTCCTTAAGGGTACCCCAAAAAGAGCCAAAGTTTTAAGGACGGACCATATATAGAGGCCAGTTCCATACATGTCAATGCCGGGCTGGTAGCGCCTATGTCTACAGCTCCCCTTACAAGGCCAAAAGGCCATGCCCTAGGCCAGGCATTGGCATGTCCTCCGACCTGTAAATTCGAAGCTTTCTGACGACACGTGGTTCCCCAAACCACATATAGCAGACTTTCAGGGCAGTTTTCTAGTGGTCAGGGAAGTTTATATAGGGGCTCAGGGGTTTTAAAAGCTTATGGGTACGGTCCAGGGTTTTTAGGGCTTCGGCGGTGCACTGGGAGAAGGCGGGAGATTCTTAAAGCACGGGCCGCGGGCGCATTCAGAAAGCCGCCCTGTGCAAGACAAAATGCGCACACCGGCAGTTCTGAGTCCAGGGCCCTTGAGCCCAAGCCTTTGAACCAGGTTCAGGTTTAGGGTTTAGGCTTTAGGGTTTAGGTTTAGGGTTTAGGGTTTAGGGTTTAGGGTTTAGGGTTTAGGGTTTAGGGTTTAGGGTTTAGGGTTTAGGGTTTAGGGTTTAGGGTTGAGGGATTAGGGTTTAGGGTACCCCTAAACCTAAACCCTAAACCCTAAACCCTAAACCCTAAACCCTAAACCCTAAATATGAAGACGAGTCCGACAAGCCAATAGGATGACCCCAAGCAGGGCTCAGGGCTTTGGGTTTTTAATATCAGGGTCTAGGTCTAGGGTTTAGGGTTTAGGGTTCAGGGTTTAGGGTTTTGGGTTTAGGGTTTAGGGTTTAGGGTTTAGGGTTTAGGGGAGGTACATGCCCCTAAACCCGAATCCCGAAACCCTAAGCCCTAAACCCTAAACCCTAGACCCTAAACCGCTTAGGGTCTAGCTCGAGCATGCCTGGCAGACCCCCCCCCCCCCGGCCCAAACAAAACAAGGGGGCTGAATACCCCAAGCGCAACTCCCTCGGTTTAGGGTTTAGGGTTTAGGGTTTAGGGTTTAGGGTTTAGGGTTTAGGGGTAGGGTTTACAGGGTTTGTAGGGCGTTTAGGGTTCTTTTTGTTGGGCCTTCAAGGTTTTTCTGGAGGGGTTTTTAGGGTTCGGGGTGTAGTGCAGGACCGGGGACACTCTTTGAACCTTGGTTTAGTGTTGCGGACCTAGTGTTCCTTTCTTTGTGTTCCTGTAGGTCTGATCTCGGTTATTCTGAGCGCCCCCCCCCCAACCCTCAACCCTAAACCCTAAACCTGAAGGGGTTTCTATAACGTGCCGCGAGTCAGAAGATGCCGAGTTCGCCAGTTCTTCCAGGGTGGCGCGCACGTGCGAGCGCGAGTCGTTAACGGCTTCGGCCTTGCTAAGCAAGTCCTCGGCGAACGTGGTGAAATCAAGTGGGGCAGTTCTCTCAGACTAAACCCTAAACCCTAAACCCTAAACCCTAAACCCTAAACCCTAAACCCTAAACCCTAAACCCTAAACCCTAAACCCTAAACCCTAAACCCTAAACCCTAAACCCTAAACCTAAACCCTAAACCCTAAACCCAAATACAGACCTTAAAGAGCAGTCCACGAAGTGTGTGCCAAGCCAGAAGACTGCCCAAAGCCTCAACTCCCCAAAACGTCCCCAAGCTTGGGGTTTAGGGTTTAGGGTTTAGGGTTTTAGGGTTTAGGGTTTAGGGTTTAGGGTTTAGGGTTTAGGGTTTAGGGTTTAGGGTTTAGGGTTTAGGGTTTAGTGTTTACGGTTTGGGGTTTGGGGTTTAGGGTTTGGGATAACCCTGGCACCTTTCAGTTTGGAGAAGCTAAAGCTTCCACCCCAGTTTCCCTAGATCAGGGTCTATACCAGATAATCAGATGCGGGGGGGTTTTGGGTTTAGGGTTTAGGGTTTAGGGTTTAGGACACATCAAACATCTCTGAAGTATTCAACATACCCCTGGGGCATTCCTCATACTTGTTTATAGGTCAAGGGAGAGGGGTTTGGGTATGTTGAATTATGCCTAGAAGAAGCTACCCAACACCCTAAGGCTCATGTCCTTCCTACAAGTAAGAGCTGGCGCCGCACCTTTTCAAAAACACCCTAAACCCTAAACCCTAAACCCTAAACCCTAAACCCTAAAGCTAAACCCTAAACCCTTAACCCTTAAGCCCGAAATGTCAACGCTCCTCGGAAGCTTGGGGTTCTATGGCTTCGATGCTTTGAGACACCTGTAACTATATCCCCCCAGGGAATTGTTTTGTTATTAAGGGTTTAGGGTTTAGGGTTAAGGGTATATAAACCCCAAGAAGATATTAAATATAGTATTTTCATGAAGGTTCTAAGGGGAGTATAGGTAAGGGCAGGACCCAGGTTTTGAAGATCTCTTCTTTGGACGGGGGTTTGGGATTTTTTTGGGGATTTGGGGTTTGGGGGTTTAGGGTTTTGCGCCAGAATTATGAGCATGAGCGCTTGGGGCTTTGGGTTTCGGGTTTGGGGTCGGGCATACCCTGAACCCGAAACCCTGGAAAGCCGGTGTCCGAAGTTTTGTTACTTACAGTCGGCCATAAACCCCAATCCCCAAACCCTAAACCTCAAGCCCTAAACCCGAATCCCGAGCCCCTCGCAACCGTAAACCCCAAAGCCGACACCCTGCACCCTAAACCCAAAACCCTAAAGCCCTAACCCGAACCCCAAACCCCAACCCCTAAGCCCGCAACCCTTAAACCTGACGCCAGGTCAGCTGCGATGTGTCCTCGTGGCAGACGAAGCTTGGCAATGGCGGCGCTAGCCCAGCGGCGGCACAGGGTTTAGGGTTTAGGTTGCAGGCTTCAGGCTTCAGGCTTTAGGGTTTGGGGTTTGGGGTTTAGGCTATACAGTGATTTGGGTTTTAGTTGCCGCTTTGTGCGTGGTACCCTTGCTCCCTTGTTTGTTTGAGTCGGGCTGTTCGCCTAAAGCCCTTTAAAACCTCAACCTACCCAGGACGTATGTTGGGTCACCCTAACCCTAAATGCGCCCCAAACAACGGCTTGGTTGAATGCGCGGGCCTCGAAGCCCCCCCAAGCCCTGCACCCTAAATCCTAAACCCCTAAACCCTAAAACCCTATAACCCGAAAACCCTAAAACCCTCAAACCCTCAAACCCTCAAACCCTCAAACCCTCAAACCCTCAAACCCTCAAACCCTCAAACACTCAAACCCTCAAACCCTCAAACCCTCAAACCCTCAAACCCGCAAACCCTCAAACCCTCAAACCCTCAAACCCTCAAACCCTCAAACCCTCAAACCCTCAAACCCTCAAACCCTAAAACCCTAAAACCCTAAACCCTAAAACCCTAAAACCCTAAAACCCTAAACCCCAATCCCTAAACCCCAATCCCTAAATCCGAAACCCTAAACCCTAAACCCTAAACCCGAAAAAGCCCTAATCCCTAAATCCGAAACCCCTCAAGCACAGAACCTCCTAAACCCCAAGCCAGGCGGCTCTGCACGGGTTTTGACTCAGGGCTGACCGGCTAAACCCTAAACCCTAAACCCTAAACCCTAGCCCTAAACCCTAAACCCTAAACCCTAAGCCCTAAACCCTAAACCCTTAAACCCTAAAACCCTAGACCCTAGACCCTAAACCCTAAACCCTAAAACCCTAGACCCTAAACCCTAAACCCTAAACCCTAAGCCCTAAACCCTTAAACCCTTAAACCCGAAAACCCTTAAACCCTAAAACCCAACCAGGAGCGGGTTTCAACACCCCTTGTGCGCCCAGGTGCAGACCGGACGAACACGGCGCAGACCCCGGAGAGGGCCATTTTTTACATTGGTTTGTGGTCTCTTCCGGTAGGGTTTGGGGTTTGGGGTTGAGGGTTTGGGGTTTGGGGTTTGGGATTTTGGGTTTGGGGCTGAGGGTTTAGGAGGTTTTGGGGTTGAGGGTTTAGGATGTTTTGGGGTTGCATGGGCTTGTGGTTCTAGGGTTTGGGGCAGTTCCGGGTTCGGATTTTAAGGTTTTCTAGGACCCAGAGTAGGCCCTTATTCCTTTTTTTAGGGTTTGGTTTCCCTCATAAAACCCCTTTAAACCAAAAAGGGCACCCTTTTTCTTCCTAGGTTACTCTTGGGTGTAGTAGCCCTAAACCCTAAACCCTAAACCCTAAACCCTAAACCCTAAACCCTAAACCCTAAACCCTAAACCCTAAACCCTAAACCCTAAACCCCGAGTGGCTTCGCACGCATCCTCGGGTGGGCTCTTGAACCCGAGGAGGCCACTGGGCATGTGCCCCCTAAACCCTGAACCCTAAACCCTAGCCCTAAACCCTAAACCCTAAACCCTAATCCCTAATCCCTAAACCCTAAACCCTAAACCCTAAACCCTAAACCCTAAAATATAATTTGGTAGGCTCAGCACTTTGGCTTTCAGATAATGAGAACGAAGTCGCATCGGAGGCCTGCGATTGCCAGCAAGAGCCGATGCTGGCCGAGGTCAAGGCATGTTCTTTTTGAGGAAGATGGTGGGCTCGTACCGAAGCCTTCGGAGACAAAAGAGTCTATACCGCAGCTGAAGTTCTCAAACGAGTGGAAGCTGAAACTTCGTGCCATGTCCAACGTGATCTCTGGCAACCAGAAGCTCTTCACGCAGATCGCTTGGAGCGCAGTTCGGTTCGACGAGTCCGAGACTTGCGGCTCTTCTGCCAAAACCCTAAACCCTAAACCCTAAACCCTAAACCCTAAACCCGAAAAAGCCCGAGACCCCAAGCCCTAAGCCCTCAGCCCTACATCCTAATCCCTAAACCCTAAGCTCTAAGCCGTGCCTAAGCCTTCAGCCCGAAGCCCTAAGCTAAGAGAAGCCCTAAGCCTTGAGCCCGAAGCCCGAAGCCCGAAGCCCGAAGCCCTAAGCCCTAAGCCACCCCGCCGGAAACCCTAAACCCTTGACCCCAAAGCCCTATACCCCAAACTCTAAAGCCCTAAGCCCTAAAGCCTCAGGCCGGAGCCCTAGACCCTAAACCCCCTGGCCCAAACCCCCCAACCCGAACCGCCCAGAGGTCGAGAAGGTGGCGCTGTTGGGATACGACAGCTTCTCGTGGCATTCTCGGAGCTCCGGGTCTTTTTGGGGTGTGTTCGGGGCTGCTTCGGGTGTTTAGGGTTTAGGGTTTAGGGTTTAGGGTTTAGGGTTCAGGGTTTAGGGTTTAGGGTTTAGGGGCGCAGGGTGTTAGGGGCCTCTGCGCTTCTTGAGGGAAGTTCAGGGTTTCATGGGCTCAGGGTTTCGGCTCTTAGGGGGGCTTCATGGTTTTGGGCTAAGGGTTTAGGGCTTCCTTCCTAAAAAGACGCCCTAAACCCTAGACGAGAAACCCTAAACCCTGAACCCTAAACCCTAAACTCTACACAAGCAAATTCCGTGCGACTGAAATCCTGCGCATAGCACTCCGGGGCTCGGACCCCGCCCCAGTTAGAGGCCACCCTGCTTGCGTTCTGTTTGCCTGGGTTTTGGGTTTAGGGTTTAGGGTTTAGGGTTTAGGGTTTCATTAGAGTGCTGAAGATTCTTTTTGCTTGCTTGCTTTTCATAGTGCTGAAGGTTTGGGGTCTGGGTCTCTAGGGTTTAGGGATTTGGGGCCCTAAGAGGTTCCCTTAATGTACTGACTATTGCCTTATATTCCCTTAGAGGATCTCAAAAGAGGTCCCCAAACCAAAGGGTACAACCTCAGGGTCCAAGGTATAGAACCGCAGTAGGGCACTTCAGAGGCTTATAAGTGGGTTACAAGGGCAGTTATTATTGGGTTAGAAGTACCATGCACCTCCAAGTAGACCCAAACCCTGAACCTGCCCAAAACCCTAAACCCTTAACCCCGCAACCCTAAAACCTCAACCCTCAACCCTGCCCTAAACCCTAAACCCTAAACCCTAAACCCTGAACCTTCCCAAAATCCTTCTTGCTTTTGCAGGTCCGGCCTGTGCATCGCCACTGTGAGGGCTCCCCTGGTGGGGGCTCCCAGGGCCGGATTTGGGGGGGGGGGGGGGTTTGCTTGGGGGTTTAGGGTTGAGGGGTTTAGGGGTTTAGGGGTTTAGGGGTTTAGGGGTTTAGGGGTTTAGGGGTTTAGGGGTTTAGGGGGTTTAGGGGTTTAGGGGGTTTAGGGGGTTTAGGGGTTTAGGTTTGAACTTCAAACTTTTGGGCTTTCCTTGTACTGCAGGAACGATAAAGCTTAACCCTTTTTGTGTTCCTTGGGTCATTGGACAAAACTACGGAGGCTCAAAAGGGCTTCGGGGTGGGAGCCTCCCAGGGTTTGGCGTCTTTTTGGTTTGGCTTGTCTTTGCCGTGTGAGGGCTTGAAAAGGTGTAGGGGCTTTGAAAAAGGGAGTCATACTCGGACAGCCTCTCTGTGGCCTCTATAGGGTCCCTCATAGCGACCGCGTCAAGGGATGTCAGACACTTTGTGGCTTCCACGTTGTTGCAAAGACGGGTCCAAAAAAACTCCCCAAACCCTAAAGCCTTAGCCTAGGGAAGGGCCCTAAACCCTACCTAGAAACCCTAGAAGCCCTATAAGCCTATAAAAAACCGTTAAACCCCATAAACCCTAACTCCTTAGTTTTTGGGGGCTTTGAAGGGTAAGTTTTTCTCCAAGTTCGGGCACGACCTTTGTTCGGGCCCTGAACCTCTCGGGCCCTTGACCGTAGTTTCTAGGAGATCGTTCAGGTTGACCCTAAACCCTAAACCGAAAAAACCCTAAACCCTGAACCCTGAACCCTGAACCCTGAACCCTGAACCCTAAACCCTAAACCCTAAACCCTAAACCCTAAACCCTAACCCCCTCCTCCGAAAACAGGTGGCTTCCGTGTCCCCACAGCCTTTCTCGCTGGTCGTTGCAGGCGGGGCCGAAGAGGGCGGTGGGGCTGTGATTTTTCAGGGTTTAGGGTTCAGGGTCTGCGCTTGGTCGTAAAAACCTAAACCCTAAACCCTAAACCCTACAACCTAAAACCTAAAACCTAAAACCTAAAACCTAAAACCTAAAACCTTTTCTTTTCTAGGTTACTCTTGGGCCTCAGTAGCGAAACCCTTATTGTGAACCTCGAGTCTACCTCAAGTATAAACCCCGAAGCAGGCCTTGAGCCGAGAAACGATTTCCCCAACTGAAACCCAAATCATAGAAGCCCTAAACCCTAAACCCTAAACCCTAAACCCTAAACCCTAAACCCTAAACCCTAAACCCTGAACCCTCCAGGGCCATTCGTGCTCTCCAGCTCCTGCGCGCCACCCCTGCGACCACGAAGTTGCGCCGGGCGCCCAAGATTGACAAAAGGTTTCCCGTCGGGTTTAGGGTTTAGGGTTTAGGGTTTAGGGTTTAGGGTTTAGGGTTTAGGGTTTAGGGTTTAGGGTTTAGGGTTTAGGGTTTAGGGTTTAGGGTTTAGGGTTTAGGGTTTAGGGTTTAGGAGATATAGCGTTTAGGGTTTGGAAGTTGCGGCTGCTGCAGTAGTTTCTGTTTTGTTGTTCACCTGGTGGGTTCTGAGGGTCGTTGTTCAGTTGCGTTGTTTTTGCATTTCTGGGGCTTCCGTAAACCCTAAACCGTAAGCCTAAACCCTATAAACTTTGGGTGTTGAGGGTGATTTGGAGTCAAGGTTTTTGGGCACTGAAGGGCCCATGATCCAGATGATCAGTTCTCTAAGCTGTGGGGGAGGGGAGGGGGGGGCATGGGGGTTAGGGTTTAGGGTTTAGGGGTTAGGGTTTAGGGTTTAGGGTTTGGGGTTTGGGGTTTGGGGTTTAGGGTTTAGGGTTCAGGGTTCAGGGTTTAGGGCCGACCCCCGACGGTTAGGGCTCAAAAAGTCTCACTTCAAGAGGTGCCTGGGCACCTCTGCGGATCGTCGCGCCGGAGGCTGTGGTGCTTTGCGCGGGCTCTGCTGTTGCGGCGCCACCGACGAAGCAGGAGCTGGCGAAGAAGCCAGGCGCCGGTGCCAGCAAAGCCTGCGCCGGCAAAAAAGACGGCGCCAGCGAAATCACCGGCGCCAGCAAAAGCACCGGCGACAGCGAAGCCTCCGGTGGGCGGCGGAGAAGGCGGCGGCGGAGGGTTTAGGGCTTCGGGCTTAGGGCTTAGGGTTTAGGGCTTAGGGCTTAGGGTTTAGGGTTTTAGGGTTTGGGGTTTGGGGTTTAGGGTTAGTAGTAGAGCAGGTAACCTTTAACCTCTAACCTTTGTTTGGGTATTCTAATCCCAATAAAATCCCAAAGGTTCACCTTCAATTCCCCCAGGTTACTGGACAACTAAGTAGAAGCAGGAGCCATATAATGGGGTCATGGGTCAGGTGCTTTGGGTTCAGAGGTCGAGCCACACCCTAAACCCGAAGCCCCTACGCCAATCAACCCCTTAGCCCCAAACTCTGAGAAGCAAAATCTGTCAACCCTACACCCCAAACCCTAAACCCCCCTAAACCCTAAACCCCAAACCCTAAACCCTGAACCCTAAACCCCAAACCCCAAACCCCAAACCCGAAACCCAAAAGCACCCCAGGGGAATGGGCTTGCTGAGAAGCCGCAGGGCCCCAAGGGGTTGGTCTTGGGCTTCTTGGCAGGTTGCGAGGTCCTAAATCCTTAGGGATACTCGTTTTTTTTTTTTTTTTTTTTTTTTTGTTTTTAAGGTTTTGGGTACTTTAAGTCCTAAGAAACAGAAAATCCTAAACCCTAAACCTTAGGGATACTTGGAAATATCTTTTTAGGTTTTGGGTACTTTAAAGTCCTAATAAGAAACAGCAAACATCTCATTTTTGCCCTAAACTTTTGAGGGTTTAGGGTTGAGAGCTTGAAGGCTTTGTGAGGGTGGTGGGATGAAGGGTGCATGGGTTTAGGCTGTGAGGGTTCAGGGTCTATGGTCTCAGGGTTTAGGGTTTCGGGTTTAGGCTTTGAGGGTTTAGGGTTAAAGGCTTTCAAAGAGGGTTTAAGGTCTGGTCGCTTAAGGTTTAGGGGTTTAGGGGGTTAGAGGTTTAGGGGTTTAGGGGTTTAGGGGTTTAGGGGTTTAGGGGTTTAGGGGTTTTGAGGTTCAGGGTTGATCGGGTCCCCCAGGACCTTCTAGGCTTGAGACTTTCGTTTGCTTCGGGTCTAGGAGCTTGATCACAAAAAGCCTTAAACCCTAAACCCTAAACCCTAAACCCTAAACCCTAAACCCTAAACCCTAACTCCAGCCATCCTTATGGCCAGAGGGGACGAATGCTCCGAGCACAGCGTGAGGCATCAGGCATCGCAACAAAGTGACCCTAAACCCTAAACCCTAAACCCTAAACCCTGAACCCTAAACCCTAAACCCTAAACCCTAAACCCCAAACCCCAAACCCTAAACCCTAAACCCTAAACCCTAAACCCTAGCCTTATACCCTAAGCCCTAAACCCTTGGAGAGGCCCTAAAACCTTGAAGTTGCTCCGCAAGTTATCGCGTCATCGCTGATCATTTCGGCACCTCGGCAGTCAAGACGCCCTGGCAAGTCGAAAGGCTTACTGGGAGACGAGAACTGTGCCAGCAGAAGCAGCGGTTTAGGGTTTAGGGTTTAGGGTTTCGGATTTAGGGTTTAGGGTTTAGGGTTCAGGGTTTAGGGTTTAGTGTTTAGGGTTTAGAATGTGAAAGCAGCAGCAGGAGCTGTTGACACTGAAGGCCAAGGTCACTCAGCAGGAGCTTAGCAAGAGGCAAGGGTTTAGGGTTTAGGGTTTAGGGTTCAGGATTTGCTCCCTTGACACCCAGCCGGGTTGTGGCGGTCGAAGCTTTCGGGTCTCCGTGGCACGAGCGCATGAGCCGAACCAGGAAAGGAGACGTGGCTACTCCCTAAACCCTAAATTCTAAACCCTAAACCCTAAACCCCAAACCCTAAACCCTAAACCCCAAACCCCAAACCCTAAACCCTAAACCCTACTCGATGGAGGGGATGAGCCTGGGCCCCTTCAGGCAAGCAGGTGTGGCATCGAGGTCTTTGTGAATCGGACACAACTGAAACCTTACTTGGAGGTTTAGGGTTTAGGGTTTAGGGTTTAGGGTTTAGGGTTTAGGGTTTAGGGTTTAGGGTTTAGGGTTTAGGGTTTAGCGCATTTCGAAAATTCCCGAGCGTCTTCAATAGGGGGAGACAGAAGGTCACTTCGAAGAACTAGGAGGTGAGATTCTCGAGTTGCCTGATGTTGGGCCAAGAATTCCCTTGGAGTCTCTCCCTTTGCAATTCTGTAAATCCCTCTTGGTGTTGAGGGGTTATTTCAAGGGGGGGGGGGGGGGGAAGGTTGAGGCCCTAATTCCCTAATTCCCTACAGTAAAAACGCTGTATAAGAAAACGGTTTTCCGGCGATAGGGTACCCTAAGTTTCTTAGTTTCCATTACCCATGTACCCGGGGGGGTTTGAGCCTAGGGTAGTCTTGGTTTCTAAACAAATTTCTTAAGGGAGTACGCTATACCACTAGACCAAACCCATGTTCCAGGAATGGTGGTGGGAAGGGTTCCCGAATGTGACTCCCGCGCGTTTTGGGGTAGGGTCAGGCCAGAGGCGCGGGGGAGTCACGTTTTAGAGCTTTTCAGGGCTGAAAACCTCTAGAATGTGACTCCCGCCGCGTTTTGGGGTAGGGTCAGGCCAGAGGCGCGGGGGAGTCACGCTTTAGAGCTTTTCAGGGCTGAAAACCTCTAGAATGTGACTCCCGCGCGTTTTGGGGTAGGGTCAGGCCAGAAGCGCGGGGGAGTCACGTTTTAGAGCTCAGGGCTGAAAACCTCTAGAATGTGACTCCCGCGCGTTTTTGGGGTAGGGTCAGGCCGAGGCGCGGGGGAGTCACGTTTTAGAGCTTTTCAGGGCTGAAAACCTCTAGAATGTGACTCCCGCGCGTTTTTGGGGTAGGGTCAGGCCAGAGGCGCGGGGGAGTCACGTTTTAGAGCTTTTCAGGGCTGAAAACCTCTAGAATGTGACTCCCGCGCGTTTTTGGGGTAGGGTCAGGCCAGAGGCGCGGGGGAGTCACGTTTTAGAGCTTTTCAGGGCTGAAAACCTCTAGAATGTGACTCCCGCGCGTTTTTGGGGTAGGGTCAGGCCAGAGGGGGAGTCACGTTTTAGAGCTTTTCAGGGCTGAAAACCTCTAGAATGTGACTCCCGCGCGTTTTTCGGGTACACGTTTTAGAGCTTTTCAGGGCTGAAAACCTCTAGAATGTGACTCCCGCCGCGTTTTGGGGTAGGGTCAGGCCAGAGGCGCGGGGGAGTCACGCTTTAGAGCTTTTCAGGGCTGAAAACCTCTAGAATGTGACTCCCGCGCGTTTTGGGGTAGGGTCAGGCCAGAAGCGCGGGGGAGTCACGTTTTAGAGCTTTTCAGGGCTGAAAACCTCTAGAATGTGACTCCCGCGCGTTTTTGGGGTAAGGCCAGTGTTTTAGAGCTCTAGTATGTGACTCCCGGCCAGGGAGTCACGATTCGCAGCATTGGACTGGGCCCCAATATTTCCCGAACAGTTTTTTTGGAGAGCTTTGTAGACCCCAACACTAGGGCACCCTAGGTTTCTTAGCTACAAGGCAACCGCATATCGCCCAAAATCCCTGGATCTAGGGTCTTAGTTTCTTATACAATGGTTTCTTATACAGTGGTTTTACTGTAATTCCCTAATTCCCTACTGAGAACGAGTAATCAACCATCAAGCAACCCAACTATAACTGTACGTAGAACCCACTTACAACTATAATATCAGGGCACTTATAAGGGCCGTATACGTGGGTTATAAAGTACAGTCCTAAAGTGCACCCAATGGGGGGTTTGCGAAAATAAGGGACCCCGAATATAGACCCCACATAGTAGATATAAGTACCGTGAAACCCATTAAGTACCCTAAACCCTAAACCCTAAACCCCAAACCCCAAGCCCCAAGCCCCAAACCCCAAACCCCAAACCCCAAACCCCAAACCCTAAACCCTTAGCCTAAACCCCAAACCCCAAAACCCTAAACCCCAAACCCTAAACCCTAAACCCCAAACTTCCAAGCAGGTCCAACGTGTGGCAGTGCCGCTGCTTCAGCCCTTACGTCGGCCTCGACTGCAGCCAGGCTGGCGGGAGTCGAGGGCCTCTTGGCACTCGGGGAGCCCAGGGTTTAGGGTTTATGGTTTAGGGTTTAGGGTTTAGGGCTTGGGGTTCCTAACCCAAAACCTCAACTCAAGTTGAGCGACCCCAAAAATTTAGACCCTACACCCCCCTAAGTACCCTAAAGCCTAAGCACCCTAAACCCTAAAACACCTCAAGTCTTTGAGCCCTAATCCCGAAGCATTAAAGACCCTAAGCACCCTAAACCCTAAACCCTAAACCCTAAACAAGCTTAACGCATCAAAGCCAGGAGCCCACGGACGTTCCCCTCACGGCCGCCACGGCGGAACGGGGGGCGGAGCAGTTCCGCGCTCGGAAGTTTTTGTTGCTGTTGTTTAGGGCTAAGGGTGTGTTGAGAAGCCCTAAGCCCTAAGCCCTAAACCCTAAACCCCAGACCCGAAAGCGCCCATGCTCTGGCGCCAGCTAAAGGGCTCTGACATCCATCGCGCGCGATCCATACATCCCTTTTTATGAGTCCCAGATGAGCCCTAGAACTTGGGATGTTCTCCCTTATAATAAAAACAGTCCCTTAAACCTCTAAGTAGGGTTTAGGGTCTAGGGTTTAGGGTTTAGGGTTTAGGGATGTTCCCCCTGATACTAACAGTCCTTAATAGGCATTCTAGTACCCCCTATATACTCCCTGTTAAGGACTGTTAGTATAAGGGGGAACATCCCAACCGGGCCCCTTTCTAAGCTGATAGAATTTAGGTTGGCTTCTAAGATATGACTTTCCGTACTTGGGCCTAAACCCTAAACCCTAAACCCTAAACCCTAAACCCTAAACCCTAAACCCTAAACCCTAAACCCTAAACCCTAAACCCTAAACCCTAAACCCTAGAAAAAATATTGTTTACAGGCCTACCCAGCCATATACTCCCTGATGAATTCTTGTAGACTCCATCGTCGCAAGCCCAGACCCCCGAAAACCCCTTCAGCCAGGATACTTGGAGGCTCATGGTACTCGTGAACCCAGTTCTGACTGCACTGTACTTTTAACCCAAGTATAACCACAGTAGGGCACGCAAGGGGCTTAGTGGGTTATAAGTACCCTGAACCCTGAACCCTAAACCTCAAGTACAGCTATAATTGGGGGGCCTGACCTCCTGAAGGGTATCGGAGCCGCATGGCAGAATCCCTTCCCCTGGTATTCCTAAAGCTCCCAAAAAACCAGTATTAAGAACAGAATATTAAGAAAATAAAATAAACCCCAAACCCTAAACACCAACACCCTCACGCCCGAAACGCTCCCAGTCTTCGGCCGTGGCAATGGTACGTCTTCAAAGCGCCTTTCACGTGCAGCTGGGCTGCAAACTGTACGGTCTCACTGCGGTTTGATGCTTCCGAAGCCCTGTATCCTTATATGGGTGGCTGTCAAAAAATGATGGTCCCTAAACCCTAGACCCTAAACCCTAAACCCTAAACCCAAAAACGTGTTTTTTGGTGATGGTTCAATGGGGAGTATGGCCCTAAAACCTGAAGAATGACAAGGCCCTGAGCCCAGAACCCTGAGCCGGAGACCAAAACCCTTCGGGTTGAGGATTTAGGGTTTAGGGTTTAGGGTTTAGGGCTTAGGATTCAGGGTTTAGGGTTTAACCTTAAGCTTGAAGCCTCAAGCCAAAGCCCAAGTATGACTTGGTGTAGGAATTTAGCGCATCAATGGTTCACCTGATGCGATGTGATCTTGCGCTGTTGGTTGTTAAGTAGCGTGCGGCAACTATAGGGAAACTATGCATGCTCCCATGGTTTCGCTGTGCGAAAGCCATGAAAAATCAGGCAAAACACACATTCATTGGCTATCCTGAGTACCTGCTACTCTGATATAGCATCTTGCGGGGGGGGGGGGGGGTAGACCTGATGCACGCCGCCCAAGAACGATCCGAACCCCCGCTTGTGTTGAGGGCCTGAGGCCCAGGAAACCCTGGGATGCTAAAACGCCTAAAACCCACAGGGTTTAGGGTTTAGGGTTTAGGGTTTAGGGTTTAGGGTTTAGGGTTTAGGGTTTAGGGTTCAGGGTTTAGGGTTTAGGGTTCAGGGTTTAGGGTTTAGGGTTTACACCCCCTGTAACCTGGTGCAGTGGTACCCTTTTTCCTTTTCTCTGGGGTTCCCTTACTGTACCAAAAGAAGGTTGCCCTTATTAGAATACGGCCACTGGGCTAGCAAGAACCCCTTAAACTAGGACCTGGAGTAGGCCCTCATTTCCATTGTGTAGGGTCGGGGTTCCCTTATAATCCCCGAAAAGCCCGAAAAGCGCACCCGTCCTAAACCCTAAACCCTAAACCCTAAACCCTCAACCCCGTAAAGCTCTTACACAACCCTCATCCGGGAGACTCGAGCTCTCGTGGCCGAGGTGGTGCAGGCCGCTACTCTTTGGCGGTGGAGGAGCCCCTGCACACCGGGGGACAGATGGCTTAGGGTTTAGGGTTTAGGGTTGAGGGTTTAGGGTTTAGGGTTGAACCCTGAACCCTGAAACTTAGACCCTAAACCCTAACCCTGTAAGCCCAAAAAAGCTCCTAAGCCTTAGATGCTCATCCACCAGCCTAGACAGTTAGGACCCAGAGCTCTCTGCTCTCTTATTTTCAGGGGTTCTCGGGTTGCTTTTCCAAAAAGTACCTGAAGCCCCCCAAAGCTTCAAATTGTGCATGGACCCTAAACCCTAAACCCTAAACCCTAAACCCCAAACCCCAAACCCGAAACCCTAAACCCTAAACCCTAAACCCTAACCCCCCCCCCCGCACCTCCCAAACGCCTCACATCGGGACGCAGGGTGCCACAAATCCCAGTCTGCTGCAGATGGCCTTGCCGGGCTCCTCAGGTTTTTGTTGTCTTTTTTTTTTTTTTTTTGGGGGGGGGGGGGGGGGGTGGGTGGGGGGGAGGGGGGCTTAGGTTTTAGGGTTTAGGGTTTAGGGTTTAGGGTTTAGGGTTGTGTGTTTATCTCTGTCTTTCTCTATATGGGGGTTTTACGAAAGTAAGGGACCTCTGATATAGACCCCAAATAGTAGGATTCCCATGAAAAAAAGGAACCCAAGAAGGTACCCTAATTTCGGAAGCCCCCCCACTTCTCTCTTTCTGTTGTTATCGTTCTTCCTTTTCCTTTCTTCTTTATTTTTGTTTCTTTCCTTCTGTTGCTGTATATTGTTTTTAGATATATATATATATATATATGTGTGTATATATATATATATACATGTACACATATATATATATATATGTACATTGTTTTCCTCTCTCTCTCTCTTTCTGCATGTCCTTCTTTTCGCTCTTTGGATCTGGAGCTACAGTTTTGCGCAACAAAAATCCGCAACTGCACAAGAACCAAGCTGCGGTGAGCATCCATATCTGATCAATCGCACATCTGGAGGAGGTTCAGGTTTTTCTATGGCAGCGGCACGAGCATCCCTAAGCTCCATACCCTCAACCTTAAAACCCTAAACCCTAAGCCTTAAACCCTACACCCTAGACCCTAAACCCTGAACAAACCCTACACCCTAGAGCCTGAACCCTAAACCCCAACCCTAAACCCCGGAAACCACAAGCAGACCGGAGATGCGCCGACTGAGGTCCGCAGGTCACCTCGAGGCTGACTCCCCAGGGTTTCTGAGGGTTTAGGGTTTAGGGTTTAGGGTTTGGCGTTTAGGGTTTAGGGTTTAGGGCTTGGGGTTTGGGGTTTGGGGTTTAGAGTTTAGGGTTTAGGGTCTAATTAGGGTTGCTTTGTGGGGCTTGAGGGCTTTGGGGTCGTCGAGGGCTCAGGGCTCTCGATTTTTTTGGGTTGCACGAGGGCTTCTCTGGCTTAAGACTTTCGGCGCTTTGCGCAATAAACCTTACACCCTAACCCAAAACACTAAACTCCCTAAACCCTAAAACCCTCAATCCTAAACCCTCAACTCTCAACCTTCAACCCCTTATCACAGGTTTAGGGTTTAGGGTTTAGGGTTTAGGGTTTAGGGTTTAGGGTTTAGGGTTTAGGGTTTAGGGTTTAGGGTTTCGGGTTCAGGGTTCAGGGTTCAGGGTTAGGGTTTAGGGCTTCGGGTGCACCGAGCAACCCAGGCTTCACAGGCTTAGGGCTTTCTACAGGCCACATGCAAACAGGGTTCAGGGTTTAGGGTTTGGGGTTTGGGGTTTGGGGTTTAGGGTTTAGGCTACAGGGGTTCAAGGTCTCGAGTTTAGGCTTTAGGATTGAGGGGCTTTAGGGAGTTTAGGATTTCGGGAGTTTGGGGTTGAGGGGGTTTAGGGTGGAGGCTATAGCGGTTTAGAGTTCTTTTGGGGGCTGGAAGGGGGTTCCCATACTCTAGCCCTGAAAGCTGGGCGCTGCGCAAGATTTCTATCAAAAGCCCCAGGGCCCCAGAAGCACCCGTGCTGAGGTGGTGCACCTAAACCTTAAACCCTAAACCCCAAACCCTGAACCCTAAACCCCACACTTTTTAAATCCTGCACCCTAAACCCTAAACCCTAACCTGATCCCTGAACCCTAAGCCCGAAACTTGGGATGTCCACCTTGATACTAACGGTCCTTAGCAGGGATCATAGTACCCCCCCCCTATGATCATCCAAGTTAAGGGCTGTTAGTATAAGGGCGGACATCCCAACCGCCCAACCCTCAAACCCTCAAACCCTCAAACCCTCAAACCCTCAAACCCCTCAACCCTAAACCCTAAACCCGAAACCCGAACCTGATCCCTGAACCCCTGAGCCCTCAACCCGAAGGGTCCGAGTTTGGACCCCTTGGTCCACAAGGTGACGGGCGTGGCAGGAGTGACCTCCACGCCCGAGGTGTCCATCACCACCTCTCAGCAGGCTGGATATTTAGGGTTTAGGGTTTAGGGTTTATATAGCTACTTCATAACCCAACTATGACTGCACTTATGGCCCCAGTTATATGCACCTTAGGGCACTTAAGGGGCTTATATGTGGGTTTTATGTATATTTATAATTTGGGTTACAGGTTTTATGGCTAGGGTGTAGAGTTTGGGGTTCAGAGTGCAGAGTGTAGGACGTGCAGTAGATGTCAGGTTTTGGTCTTCCGGATTATGGGCAGCCCCTCCCCTCCCGAAATCATGGACCTTGTGACTATCATGTTATTGCGGGGTCGTGTTTTTTAACAAAGGGTGGGGGGGGGGGGGGGGGGTAACCAAATGCATATTACTGCATAGTTCCCATACGATTGGGGCTGTTTGGGTCTGAACACGGCTGAGGGTCGCTTCTCCCAAACGTCAGTAGAGTTTCATGTGGCGGTTTCCGAAATTAGGGGGTACCTTATTGTGCTCCTCATCGTAAGGGGACTGTGCTAGGGGTCCCTTATTTTGGTCAACCCCTCATGTAGCCATCCAATACCGCAAACTTGTTGCATTCGGTGGGAGCAGGGGGTGTTCCTAAAGTTTACGGTTTAGGGTTCAGGGTTTACGCAGATGTTTCCAAGGAGATATGCCGCGTGCCGCTTTTTGTCTTGAGCTTGCTGCGTTGGTGGCTTGGGGTTGGTTTTCGTGAGCGTTGTGTGTTCAAGTTAAGTCGGGCAAGCCTTAAACCCCAAAGCCTTGAGGACCAAGCGGTGTGAGCCAAGATCATAGGCCAGAGCTTGTGAGTACGGATTTCATTCGTGTTCCCTACTTATAACTGCTGTTTTGAGAAGCCACTTAATATAGGGGTCGGAGCAATTGCTAATAGCATTCCCTTAAAAGGTCCCTTTGTCCTTTTGTAGGTCTACTAACATAACCCCCCCCCCCCCCCCCCCAAAAGGCCTATTCCAATCAATAAGGCCCCTATGTTATGCGTTCCCTAAGCATAGCGACCTGGGCTATATACACTGGTTTCACATATAGGTAGTTTTCTAAATTAGGCCCCTTTTGGGGTACCCCTTACAAGGCGGCACCCTTTGCAAAGGATCCCCAAAAATGGACCCTAATTTAGAGAACTATCCAAAGTTTTCCCCGAAACCCTAAACCCTAAACCCTAAACCCTAAAACAACCTTAAACCCTAAGCCCTAAAACTCTGCGCGCTTGGCCAGAACCTGGGCACCCATCACGCCACCACGGCCGAAGTGAGCACCTAAGAGCTTCAAGGAGTGAGGGTTTGGGGTCTAGGGTTCGGGGTTTAGGGTTTGGGGTTTAGGGTTTGGGGTTTAGGGTTCGCGCTTTCGGGTTTAGGGCTTCGGGTCTGTTTCTTAGTAGCCCAGCAGCGACCCTTTGTACCCTTTTTGGTTCTAGGTTACCTTAAGTAACGGAAACCCCCCCCCACCCCCCCCACCCCCCAACCCCACCCCAAACACGCAAAGGATGCCCCTGTTATGATATTACGCTTACTGAAGAACGTCGGGGGTTTAATGAGGAAGCCGCCAACCTAGGACAGTTGGGACTTGCTCGCCTACTCACCAGCCTCCAAGCAAAGCGGATTCGATATTTCGATCACACCCCCCCAAAGAAAAGAACAACACAATAAAAAGGTAAATAAATAAATAAATAAATAAATAAATATATATATATATATATATATACACAGATAATCATAATGGTAAGAAAATGATATTAATATTAGTAGTAATATTAGTAATGTATATATATATATATATAACCAGCCGGTAAGGCCGAACTCTAACCCTAGGCCCTAAGGAAAGGCTTTGTTTCTGAGACTTTTCAAGTCCCATAAAGTAAACCCAAGGGGAAGGGATTCGGACCCATAGTGCGTTCTGGGTGCTAGGTTTCCCGCGGCATTTGCAAGCCTCCATCTTTGTATTCGTGATGCGCGAAAAGTTCAGTTTAGCGCCGCCCCCCCGAAGTGGATGCAGTCATGGGAGAACGTTGAGTCCTAACCCCCCAAACCCTATAAACCCTAAACGCTATAAACCCTAAGCCCTGAACCCTATGAGCCCTAAAGCTTAGAAATAAGCGGACTAGGATGCAGCTGAACGACGCTGTGAGAGCCGCGCACGGCCGCTTCGTCAACTGGGAGCAGGTCGGTCTGGAATGCTAACGCTGGAGAGGGCGCAGGCGCCGGAGCAGCCGTGGGGAATCCAACCAGATTCGATGGACGCCCGGTCCCTGTAAATGCCTGTGTAGTCAGACGCCATGTCAGTCACTGTTATTGACGCGGCTCTGAATTGCCTTTGGGCTGGGTACTTCCCTCAACCCCGAGGACCAAGAATAACTGTAGCCCACTTGTATAAGCCCCCCTTGAGTGCCCTAATGTGGCTTATACTTGGGTGATTAAGTGCAGATGCATATTTGGGTTCTGAAGTACCATGAACCTCCAAGTAGGCATTTTCAAGGACTTGTGTTCCCTCATATGCCCCTCGAGGCCAAACAAAGTACCCCTTTAATTCCCAGGTTACTCTGGTGCCCTACATCCTAAACCCTACACCCTAACTCCTAAACCCTAAGCCCGAAGCCCTAAACCCTAAACCGACCCTCAAACCCTTGTAATGTCTCACAGGATCCCCACCAAAGCCCTCGTCTCCCGATGTTCAGGGCCTGTCAGGCTTAGGGGGAGCTCCCCCCCAAACCCTCAACCCCAAACCCAAACCCTAAACCTTAAACCCTACACCCTCAACCCTCGACCCTAAACCCTAGCCCTCAACCCGGGGGGGGGGGGGGGACGACTCCCAGGTCGAAGTCGGTGAAGGCGCCCTGGAGGGCGAGGCCCGGACGGATGAGGGATTTTTAGGGTTTTTAGGGTTTATTAGGGTTTATTAGGGTGCAGGGTTTAGGGTCTAGGGTTTTTTAGGTTTTTTTAGGGTTTTGGGATTTTGGAGCTTAGGAGTTCAAGGGGTTTAGGGGTTTATTTATAGGGATTAAAGGGTTTAGGCGTTGGGGGTTCAGGGGTTTTGGGGTTTAGGGGGGTTAGGGGTTTAGGGGGTTTAGGGGTTTAGGGGGTTTAGGGGTTTAGGGGTGTAGTTAGGGATTCAAGGGTTTAGGGGATTAGGGTTTTAGGTTTTAGGGGCTTAGGGTTTTGGGGTTTCGGGGTTTCGGGGTTTCGGGTTTAGGGGTTTAGGGATTGAAAGGTTTAGGGGTGTAGGGTTTAGGGGTTAAGGGTTTAGGGGTTTGGGGGTTTAGGGGTTTAGGGGGTTTAGGGGTTTGTGGGTGTAGTTAGGGATTTAAGGCTTTGGGGGGTTAGGGGTTTAGGGGTTTAGGGGTGTAGTTAGGGATTTAAGGGTTTCAAGGGTTCAGGGGTTTAGGGGTTTAGGGGTTTAGGGGTGTAGTTAGGGATTGACGGGTTTCAAGGGTTAGGGGTTTCGGGGTTTAGGGTTTCGGGTTTAGGCAGGGTTCGTCCGGAATTGTGTGGTCCGGTGCCGACAAGCAAGAAGGCCAGAGCAGCGGACCATAATCCCTTCCCCCTAATATCAAAGCCCCCCGCTGCCCCCGCCATTATATGAAAGTGTATAGTTGGGGATATCTAGTATTATTAGGGGGGTAGGGTGGTTTACTCCTAAAATCAACTACCCTCCATTACATGAAAGTATAGGGGGGGGGATTTTTTAGTAGCATTAGGGGGTAGGGGGTTTAGTACTAGGGGGGACGGGATTAATGATTAATGTTGATTCTGCAAATTGGGGAGCCCTGTCCGACGGATCACAACGCGCAGTTCAAGACGACCTCACGAAGTATCCAAACCCCTAAACCCCTAAACCTCTAGACCCCTGGACCCCTAAACCCTAAACCCTAAACCCTAAACCCTAAACCCTAAACCCTAAACCCTGAACCCTGAACCCTGAACCCTGAACCCTGAACCCTGAACCCTGAACCCTGAACCCTGAACCCTGAACCCTAAACCCTAAACCCTAAGCCCTAAACTGACTGTTCGTATAAGGGGGGCAACATCCAAATTTTGGGGCTCAGGGGGTTTTCCTGACTGCCACGTGCTTCAGGTTTTGGTTTCCTTTATGGCACCCCAAATATTTGGGGTTTAGGGCTACGGCTTAGGGCTTAGGGTTTAGGACTTAGGGTTTAGGGTTTAGGGCTTAGGGTTTAGGGTTTAGGGCTAGGGTTTAGGGCTTAGGGTTCTGGGTTTGGGGCTTTAGGTTCTCTAACGCCTCAGCTTAAGAAACTAGCAGGTCTAGCTGCTGTTCATATCTTGCTGGAGCAAGACTCTGCCCGTCCGTCTCATGTTCAGCACCGGGGCCAGAGAGCCGCAACATGAACTTCCTCAACCTTCAGGGTTCAGGGTTCAGGGTTTAGGGTTTAGGGCTTAGGGCTTAGGGCTTAGGGCTTAGGGGCTTAGGGGCTTAGGGCTTAGGGCTTAGGGTCAGAAATCCTCCAGCCCATAAGCTCTGAGCCCTAAAGCCAGAAGCTCCAAAACTTCAGGCCCTGGCACCTGGAAAGCCGCCAACGCCCCTACGATTCCGAAGCCTAAACCCCGACAGCCCTGAACCTTCAATCGCCGAACCCTGACTAACCTTAAAGGTTTTCGGAGGGTTTATGGTTTGGGGTTTAGGGTTTCGGGTTTTGGGTTGCCCTGAATCCCCAAACCCGACAAAACCGCTATCCTATAGAAGCTCAACACCTCTAGTTCTGAATGACGGAGTTGAATCCCTGAACCCTGACGCCTAAAACATACAAACCCAGACCCTCCACCCCAAACACCCCCGAATGAACCCTAACACCCTAAAGCCCTACTTGGAGGTTCATGGTACTTAAGAACTCAATTATAACTGTACTTGCAACCCACCTTTTTAAGCCCCTTACGTGCCCTAATATGGCGATATTTGGGTTATAAGGACAGTTCTCATTGGGTTGTTAAGTACCACTCCCAAGAAACACCCTGAACACCTAACACCCTAGCACCCCAAACCCAGCAGCTGCGATGTGGATGCTATGACATGCTTTTGGTTTTGTTGATCTAAAACCCAAGGAGATGTTCAAACCCTTAAGAAAATCCCTAACCCTTAAACCTGAGCCCTAAAACCTAAACCCTAACCCTAAAGCCCAAAAGCCCTGAAGCCCTAAACCCTACAGGCCCCAAACCCTAAAGCCTAAACCCTAAACCCTAAACCCTAAACCCTAAAGGCCCTAAACCCTAAAGGCCCTAAACCCCAAAGCCTAAACCCTAGGGAGTTGAGGTAGTTCTGAGCCTTGGACCGCCAGCCGCAGGCGTCCCTGGCAATCGCCCTGCAGTGGCAGGGGCGAAATGGGCTCGGGCCTGAGGTCGTTTAGGGTTTTAGGGTTTTAGGGTTTAGGGTTGTAGGGTTTAGGGTTTAGGGTTGTAGGGTTTAGGGTTTAGGGTTTAGTGCTCATAGGGTTGTAGGGTTTTGGGTTTAGGGTTTAGGGTCTAGGGACCCTGTAACGTACCCCCCGTCATTCCTACACCTCTCCTTCACTCCTGGTAACGCCCCATATGCAAAATAAAACAGCGTGGTTCTAAGCTGTGTGTGTTACCTCGTGGCTTGGGGGTTTAGGGTTTATGGTTTATGGTTTAGGGTTTGGGGTTTGGGGTTTGGGGCTTAGGGTGATGGGCCTAGATGGGCGATGTCACGCATGCGGATTGCGGGAAGTCAGGCGGCCACGGGGGAGGGAGACGCGGTGGGTTAGGGATGTAAACCACAAACCCTAAACCCTAAACCCTGGACCCTAAAGGGAGCAGGTGTAGGTGCAGGGTTTAGAAGCTCAAGGTTCTAGGAACTTGCTGTGGTCCGAAAAATAAACTCTCAGGTGTTTAGGGTTCCTCAACACAATCACACACACACATGAAAGCAATTGAACCCCAACTCCCAAAACCCCAAACCCTAAATCCTAAACCCTCGCGACCCTAAACCCTAAACCCTGACCCCCCCCCCCCCCCCCCCCCCCCCCCCCGCCCAAGCCCTAAATCCTACCCAAAGCAGGCCGCAGGACGTGATCCTCCGCTGGAGCTCCGAGATTGCCGGCTGCGAAGCTGTGGAGAATGGAGGCGGGGTTTGGGGTTAAGGGTTTAGGGCTAGAGCCTTAAAGGTGTTTAAGGTTTAGGGTTTATACCTGAAGGCTCCATTTTGGGTGACTTATAATGGCGGGGGGGAGGTATAGGAAACTACACCAAAAAGGGTACTACATTCGGAGTCTTTTACGCAGGCTTAGGGGTTTAGGGTTTCAAGTCTATAGAGCTTTAGGGCTCCAGGGTTCGTTGTTTCATCTGCGGGAAGTTTTATCTGCCCTAAACCCTAAACCCTAAACCCTAAACCCCAAACCCTAAACCCTAAACGGGTAAGCTTATTGCTGCGAGTAGCCCAAATGTCTCTGGTTCAGATGCACCGTCTCCTCCCCCTGGCACCTCCGAGGCCATTCCAGGCAAAAAAAGCTCAAATTGGACCTCCTTCCCTTAAGCACCCATGAAGCAGACGAGGTGAGGAAGAGCCCTCGGTAGCCCTAAACCCTAAACCCTAAACCCTAAACCCCAAACCCTAAACCCTAAACCCTAAGAAGAGGTGTGGAAGAGCCTGGTAGCCCTGTCTTGCTCGTCCTGGGCGCCTCGCCTTCATCGGGAGCATGGGGTCTTTTTGTGGGTGTAGGGCTCCGGCAGGTTTAGGGTTTAGGGTTTAGGGTTTAGGGTTTAGGGTTTAGGGTTTAGTCTGTGAAGCCCTAAACCTTAAAACCCAAACCCTATCACTTTCAACCCTAAAACCCTAAACCCTAAAACCCTAAAACCGTAAACCCTAAACCCCTTAAGCCAGCTATCAGGTCCGAGGGAAGCTACGGCTATAGCCTTGAACCCGAAACTCCAAACCTTCTAGGGTTTTCGGGTTTAGGGTTTAGGGTTTAGGCCCCCCCCCAAGACCAAACACCGGAAAGATGAGTCACCAAACACTGACGACCTTAAGAACACCCGAGCCGCAACTTGTTAAGCGTCAGGTTTTGGGATATTTGGTTTACTTTTTTTTGGGTTTAGGGTTTAGGGTTTTGAGGTTTCTGATTTAGGGGTTACGCTTATATTCGTCTCTGGGTTTCGGAGTTCAGATTAGGCTTCGATGTTGACTTGAGAGGGGAGGGGGGGTCTGTCTCCCCTAAACCCAGTAAATCCCCGAAACCCTAAATTCTGCAAATCCGAACCCTATAGTCAACACCCTCTAAATGCTTATCTCTAGCCCCTTCAAATCCTAAACCCGATTCCCTGAAAACCTAAACTCTCAGCACCCTAGATGCCCTCAAACAGCTGTCCAACCCCTAAAACCAAAAAAAGCTTCCCCCCCTTTTGAATCACCCAAAACCCTTTCAGAAGTTGAAGTGAAAGTTGTCCAGGCAAGAAGAAGTCGTGGACACCGAACGTATCCACAAAGAAACCGAAGAAACCCTAAACCCTATACCCTAAACAGGTAAAGCACCTTTTTTGACGCCAAAGGGGAAAGATCGGAGCCCACCGAGCATGAGATCCACTTGATGCTACTAAGTGCTTAAGAACCCCCCCAAAATACAGATATTCTTCCTTATAATGGCAATTTTGGGGTTATTATCTCTTCTTTTTTTTTTGGGGGGGGGGGGGAGTCGGGGGGGCGGGGGGGTGTCTTAAGGAAAAGTGGTAGGATGCGAACTGTTAAAGCTCTGAAAGACGATCTTCTTGCCCTGCGCGGCCATTGGTTCTGGAGTGAGACACCCTTGGGGAAAGTCGTGGAAGGGAGCCAGGGAGGAGATGGGTCTGAGTTTGACGCCACATGTGTTGCCTTCTTGGTTGGAGTCCTTGGGAAAGTGGTCGGACGTTAAGATGTCGGCGTCGGAGGCCACCATATGGCTTCGTGATTTCCTGATGAGGTGCGGGCTTGACGAGAAAGAGGTCTCGAGACGAAGTTCGCATTCTTGCAAGGCAACGCTCAGTATGTGGACTTCCCGGAGCCCAGTGGTTCGTAATCCTAAACCCTAAACCCTAAACCCTAAACCCTAAACCCTAAACCCTAAACCCTAAACCCTAAACCCTAAACCGAATTTTCAAGCGCAGAGCAAAGGTTGGTGGGACATCGCGTGAAGCCGAAAGACAGCAGCCCCTTTAACGTACTCCAGACAAGCGTGCACGCTCCTCTACGGCGAACATCGCAAGGCTTAGGGCTGTTGATGATAGGTTTAGGGTTTAGGGTTTAGGGTTTAGGGTTTAGGGTTTAGGGTTTAGGGTTTAGGGTTTAGGGCTTAGGGCTTAGGGTTTAGGGTTTAGGGTCCTTAGTAGCTGAGTGAGTACACTTTACACTTTCTGGGATACTATAACCCTCTATAAAACTGAATGTGTACACTTTTTGGGGGCTTATGAACCCAGCAGCCAAGTAGACATCTTTCGGGGTTAGGAGTTCGGGAGGGGTCTTTCCCCGAACCCTCAACCCTTGTTCCTCTTTTTTTCGTCCTAAACCCTAGACCCCTTAGATCCTACAGCCTAAACTCAAGCCCTAAACCCTAAACCTTAACACCGGCTCTCAAGCAGCTCCCGAAACCCTGTATAACCTCAACCCTTTAGATCCTGAGACCTTTGTACCCGAATCCTTATCTACCCTAAACCCTTTAACACTCCACACCCTTCAGACCACAGACACCCCAAACCCTGTAAACCCCAAACCCTCCACGCCATATAAGCCCTAAACCCTAAACCTTAACACACACAAACCACCGAAGCCCTAAACCCTAAACCCTAAACCCTAAACCCCAAACCCAATTCCAAACACACCAAAGGCCCTATGAAGCACACCGAGGTTTCTGCGCGATGATCATCGGGGCCGGCGTCCTACGGGCTTTAGGCTTTAGGAGCTAGGAGTTTGGGGAGTCGGTGTGCGGCGAGTTCCGCGGCGCGTGGATGGGATTTAGGGGTTTAGCATGAACATGCCCCCTCTGAGAGTTAGAATTCCGGGTTTAGGGTTTTAGGGTTTGGGGTTTAGGGTTCAGGTTTCAGGGCTTAGGGTTTACCTTTTGCAGCCTCCTTTGCGGTCTAGGCATCATAGGGAGAGCCGGCCATGTGACTTAGTTGTGTCTTTCCCTCAACCCTCAACCCTCAACCCTCAACCCTCAACCCTCAACCCTCAACCCTAAACCCTAAACCCTCAACCCTCAACCCTCAACCCTAAACCCTAAACCCGAACCCTTGATAGGCCTTGTGAGCTTCAGGGCGTACTTGAGGGCTCGTCGGGCCTGACTGTGGGAAGGGCTGAGCACCCTAAGCCCAAAGCCCCTCATCCCTTTATGGGCTTGTCGGCGGGGGTGTTATTCTAGTCGCCATAAACCCTAAACCCCTAAACACCTAAATCCCCAAAACCTAAACCCCTAAGCCCTACGAACCCCAAACCCGAAACCTAAACTCCTAAACCCAAACCCCCACCCAAACCCCCAACAACCCTAAACCCTACGAACCCCTACACCCTAAACCCTAAACGCTTAGGGGATTCAGGGTTCAGAGGGGTGAGGGTTCGGGGTTTAGGGTTCAGGGTTTAGGGTTTGGGGTTTCGGGTTTCGGGGTTCGGGTTTGGGATTTGGGTTTAGGGTTTTGGGGTTTGGGGCTTCGAAATATGCCGAGAGGGCGTATTCCAGCTTAGCGGTAGTAGGGGTTCCATGAAGTTGGTGTGGGGCTCACACAACTCATGCAGCCTTGGGGCTTGGGATTTAGGGGCTTGTCGGGTTATCAGGCTTGAGGGTTTAGGGTGTAGGGTCTGGGGTTTAGGGATCTAAAACTTTAAATTCCCTCCCTTCTCGAGCAGAAGGCCACGGTGGTGGGGACCTGCCTGGTGCAGAACTGCCGGCGGAGGCGACACGCGAAGCCCCCAACCCCCCAAACCCCAAAAGCCCAAAACCCCCGAACTAAGAGTATTTAATGACATGTGTTCGACCTATGTCGAAATTGGACTGTTCTTAGGTGTGCACAGGTAAGTGTTTAAATTCATGAAGCAAATTAACAATAATTTCAAGAATTTTAATAGGGAATTTGTTTAATAACCAGAAAACTCAGAATATGTAAAACTCGGGAAAAACCCAAAACACTTCCGTCTTCTCTCTTTCTCGCTTCTCTCTTCTCGCACCAACTCCCCTCAAAAAAACTCCCAAAGCAAAACTCCCAAAAAACAACTCCCATACAAACTCCTGAAAAAGGCTCCCCCAAAAAGAGTTCCCCCCAAAACAGCTCAACAAAAACCCTCGCTTCTCTCTTATCGCTTCTCTCTTATCGCTTCTCTCTTCTAGCTTGTCTCTTCTCGCTTCGCTCTTCTCGCTTCGCTCTTCTCGCTTCGGTCTTCTCGCTTCTCGCATCTCGCTGCTCTCTTCTCGCGTATGTCTTCGCTGCTGTCTTCTTCTAGCAGAAAAGAAACCAGAAACAAAGAAAGAAAGCAAAAACGCCCGACTCAGACAAAATCAAGAGAATTCAAATAAAGCTAAACAACTAAACAAATACATGCACTTGGCAAAAGTCGTTGAACATTTTTCTCAACAACCGACCCCCTACCCTGCACACAAAGCAAGCTCAAAAGCCCCTAAACCCTAAACACCTCAACCCCTAAACCCTAACCCCCAA
The DNA here is from genome assembly GCA_905221605.1 of Symbiodinium natans. Taxonomy (NCBI): domain Eukaryota; class Dinophyceae; order Suessiales; family Symbiodiniaceae; genus Symbiodinium; species Symbiodinium natans. The sequence goes on from CAJNDS010002413.1 coordinate 1,308,632, forward strand.
ACCCTAAACCCTAAACCCTAAACCCTAGACCCTAGACCCTAAACCCTAAAGTTCTTGGTTGCTTTCCCCCCTCGCCCTCCCTTGGAAAACCGCAAAGGCCTTCACCCAGAGCTGCACTTGGGGCTCGGCCTCCAGTATCCGGGATTTAGTTCCCCTCCTTTCCTGCAAAGAGTCTCACGACAACCCTAAACCCTAAACCCTAAACCCTAAACCCTGAACCCCCTACACCCCCTAAACCCTCGCCCGACACCCCAAAACCCTAAAGAAACCTTAAACCCCTAAACCCTGAACCGCAGCACCTTGCCATGTCCAAAAAGTCCGGGGGAGGGTTGAGAGCGCCACTGCGCAAGCAGACGCCCCAAACCCTGAGCCCCAAAACGCCCCCCCCCCCCCCAAAAAAAAAAAAAAAAAAACCGCTGAAACCCTAAACCCCCAAACCCCCTAACCCCTAAACCCTAAACTCTAGCCCTAAACCCTAAACCCTAAACCCTAGCCCTAAACCCTAAACCCCTATAAACCCTTCAACCCTTAAAACCCTTCGACCGGCAGGTCCAAGGTGTACCCCGTGCAGCCAGTGCAGTTTCCCCGAACCGGGGCTCTGCGAGGCCATTGTGGCGGTTTTGAAGGGCTTTTTAGGATTTGGGGGTTTAGGGTTTCGGGTTTAGGGTTTAGGGTTTAGGGCTTAGGGTTTAGGGTTTAGGCTTCAGGGTTTTGGGTTTTAGGTTTAGGGCTTAGGGTTTAGGGCTTAGGGTTTAGGGGTTAGGGTTTGGGGTTTAGGGTTTGGGGTTTAGGGTTTAGGGGTTAGGGTTGAGGGTTTAGGGTTTAGGGCTTAGGGTTTAGGGTTTAGGCTTCAGGGTTTGGGGTTTAGGGGGTTAGGGTGTGGGGTTTTGGGGTATAGGGTTGGGGGTTTAGGTTTTGGGGTTTAGGGTTTGGGGTTTGGCTGCGGCTTTAAGACTTTGGGGGTCTGGGTGTGGGAGGTTTGGGTTTGCTTTCATGGGTTTTGGGGCTTTTGGTTGGCTTTGTGTATATGCCTTCGGGTTTCGCTTGAGGGTGTTTAGGCTGTGTGTTGCTTAAGGGCTTTCAGGGATTGAGGGCTTCACCCTAAACCCTAAACCCTAAACCTTAAACGAGGCGTGGGGTGGCGGTTATCGGCTTTTGGGTCGGAGAATTTAGGCTTGGTTCTTGAAGCCTGGACACCTAAACCTTGAACCCCTAAACCCCTCAACCCCTCAAACCCTTAATTCAGGTGTTCCCCTACTACCGTACTATACACTCTACACGAACCCCCTACATTCCCCCCCCCCCCCCCCCTATCGTTAAGGCTATTTAGGGACATTAAGCCTAATTAAGGGTCATTTAAGGGGGAAATCTAGGAGGGGGAAAGAGAGGGGTAGGGTAGGAGGGGAACCCCTGACTGTCCTTAGGGATACTTGGGAATAATGTATATGTTTGCGGGATTTTAATTTCTATTGAAACCGCTGCAATTGACATTTTTGCTAGGGTTCCAAGTCAATTTACACTTTGTGGTTCTGAACGATATAGTTGTTTCGGGCACCTGAGTATACAAGACTCCGCATTGCAACAGCAACCCCCAAACACGTGATAATTTTGAGAACTGCCCAAAAATCAACCCTCAGCCCTCACCCTAAACCCTAAACCCTAAACCCTGAACCCTGAACCTCAGCCCAAAGCTTGCTAGCTGCTTCCCTGGTTCTACCCGGACATGCCCACCCCGAGTCCCTAAACCTTGGACCCTAAGCCTTTCCTGGTCGGTTTAGGGTTTAGGGTTTAGGGTTTAGGGTTTAGGGTTTAGGGACCCTAACCCCAAACCCTAAACCCTATGCCCTATACCCTATAAGCCCTCAACCCTAAAAACCCCTAGACCCGAACCCCTGAAAACCCCAAGCCCTATATACCCTCAACCCTGAATCACTGAACCCTAAACCTCCCCACCCCCGCCCTCCCAAAGAGAAGACGGTGGTGTGTGCCTAAACCCTAACGCCTGAACCCTAAACCCTAAACCTTAAGCTCTAAGCCCTAAGCCCTTAAAACCCTTTAAACCCTTAAAACCCTTTAAACCCTTAAAACCCTTTAAACCCTTTAAACCCTTTAAACCCTTTAAACCCTTTCAACCCTTTAAACCCTTTAAACCTTACTTAAACCCTAAACCCTTTAAACCCGAAATAAACCCTAAACCCTAAACCCTAAACCCTTTAAACCTTACTAAAACCACAAACCCCAAACCCTAAACTCCAGGCGCTGCGTGCGCCACCGACGAGGTGGCTTAGGGCTTCAAGGGCTTCCAGGGCTTGGTCTGACGGGTTAGGGTTTAGGGTTTAGGGTTTAGGGTTTAGGGTTTAGGGTTTAGGGTTTAGGGTTTGGGGTTTAGGGTTTAGGGTTTAGGGTTTAGGGTTTAGGGTTTAGGGTTTAGGGTTTAGGGTTCAAGGCACCAAAGGAGGGACCCCTAGAAGGTGCCAGAAGGTGCCCTGAATCTTCTTCCCTTATACAACCCCTATAGTCATCGTCCCTATCAGGTTTAGAGTTTAGGGTTTTGGGTTTCGGGTTCTGGGTCTCAGATAGTCCCCTATTTTCCTAAGTAGCCCCTAAACAACGCCCAAATGGCCCCGAAAGTCCCTAAACCCTAAACCCTAAACCCTAAACCCTAAACCCTAAACCTTATAAGGGTCTCTCCTTTAGTCCCTTGATTGGTAGCCCAGTGGTGCCTCTACCCTTTTTTGGATTATGGGCTCCCTTGTAAAGTAGCCAGCCAAAAAAAAAGGTACTCTTATTAGAATATTTTGGCTGGCTACTAAGAGGTTTTAAGGCGTTAGGGGTTAGGTTTTTGGGGTTTTAGGGTTTCGGGTTTTGTGTTTAGGGTTTAGGATTCACGGCTTTAGGGTTTTTGGGGTTGAGGGTTTTAGGGTTTCAGGGTTTTTGGGCTTTCATAGGGTTTAGTGGTTTGTGTTTAGGGTTTCGGGGTTCAGGGTTTAGGATACGGGCACAAGTTAGGCAGTGATGTCACCAATTCAGGGAGTTGGGGGGGGGGGGGGGTCCTATGGGGAAATTAAATGCTGCAGCAGACGACTACCCGCAGGCGATACTTCAGGAACGAGCCGGAACCAGTGCTACCAATGGGGCCACCGGCCAAGGCTCACCTTGCGTCAGTTCAACCTTCCGAGGGCGGACGCCTACATCAGCATCAGAGGCCCACCCTCAACCCTAAACCCTAAACCCTAAACCCTAAACCCTAAACCCTAAACCCTCAGGTTTTGCAGCCCTGCGATCTCCTCCCTTCCTCCCCCCCAACCTGGGTTCTTTTCACAAGGGGTTATTAGGTAGTGTGATATTTCGGCTATACCATGAACGTCCAAGTGGAGCGCTCCGATTCAATGGCTTTGCTGGTCACCCTGACGCAGTGGCGCCAGGGGCCTCATCCGTGAATCCTAAGCCCTAAACCCTAAACCCTAAACCCTAAACCCTAAACCCTAAACCCTAAACCCTAAACCCTAAACCCTCCAAGTTCTACCACACCCTAGGAACCCCGTGAATCCCTGAACCCTAAATTCGAAGTCCTCAAGCCCTCAGATCCCGGAGTGTTCTCTAAGCCCGCGACTCCAAACCCCAACCCAGGGTTTAGGGTTTAGGGTTTAGGGCTTAGGGCTTAGGGTTGAGGGTTGAGGGTTGAGGGTTGAGGGTTGAGGGTTGAGGGTTGAGGGTTTAGGGTTTAGGGTTTAGGGTTTAGGTTCCCCTAGTCCGAATCCTGATTTTTTCCGGGTTTGGAGTTTCGGTTTTAGTTGCCCTCAGGCTTGGAAAGGGCTTGGAGGGTGTTTATAGGGTTCATCGTTTTTCCCGGGAAAGTAGGGGTTTTATCGGATTTTCATAGGGCTTCTGGGCCAAAACGCGAGACCCTAAACCCTAAAGCCTACACCCTAGACCCTAAACCCTAAACCCTATTTATAAAACCTAAACCCTAAACCCTACAGGTGCTTCTGGATTGAGTTTGCGGGCTTGAGTTGTGACAGCACAAATTGTGGATTCAGGATTCAAGATTACCGTTTGCATGCCCCTGCACCCCTATAGACCCGAAACCCTAAACCTCTCGTTCTGCCTTTCCTTGAGTGGGCATTGTGCTTGTTTCGTGCGCATCGTGCGATTTTTGGTGGACATTGTGCAGTTTTCGTGGGCATTGTTAGTTTTTTCGTGGGCATTATGCATTTTTCGTGGCCATTGAGCGTTTTTTCACTGGCATTGAGGTTCTTGGGCGTTGTGCATTTTTGGTGGACATTGTGCGCTCTTTCGTGGGCATTGAGGGTTTTTCGTGGGAGTTGCGCTTTTTCGTGGGCAGTGTGGGTGGCCATTTCCCAACACTTGACAAGCTGCTTGACTAGTGAAGGCTTGGACTTGGGATGCTGAACCCGACACCCTAACCCCTAACCCTTAAACCCTACACCCTAAACCCTAAACCCTATTCCCTGAGCCGCTTTAGTCGGTTAGGATTCGATTGTAGGGTTTGAGGGCTCATATCGCCAGGTGGGCTACCCCTGACCTCCTGCACGCCGGACGGTTGGAGTCGCCAAAGGGGTTTTGGGGAATTCGGAAGTCCCCTAAACCCTAAACCCTAAACCCTAAACCCTAAACCCTAAACCCTAAACCCTAGGGTTATTGTACATAGGGGGCCAGCTCCAGTCATGCCCCCGTTTAGGGTTTAGGGTTTAGGGTTTAGGGTTTAGGGCTTAGGGCTTAGGGCTTAGGGCTTAGGGCTTAGGGCTTAGGGCTTAGAGGGTTTAGGGTTCAGGGTTCAGGGTTCAGGGTCTAGGGTTTAGGGTTTAGAGTTCCTAAGGCTGCAAGCTACACCCAAGTCTCCAAAGCCTGCGAAGTTGGAGCTGTGTACAAACCCTACAAGCCCGATCGGGCCCATGAGCCCAGCATGAAACTATAAGCCCCAGAAGCCTCTGGCCAGTTTAGGGTTTAGGGTTTAGGGTTTAGGGTTTAGGGTTTAGGGTTTAGGGTTTAGGGTTTAAGGTTCGGGCTTTTGGGGTTTAGGGGTTTAGGGTTTAAGGGGTTTAGAACCAACCGTACACATCCCACACCATAAGCCTGCTTCCTGACTCCCTCTAAACCCCAAACCCCGAAACCCCAAACCTTGAGCTCTAAACCCTAAACCCTTATAAATCCTAAACCCTAAGCCCTAAACCCTAAACCCTAAACACTAAACCCTCAACCCTCAACCCTCAACCCTAAACCCTAAACCCTAAACCCTAAACCCTAAACCCTAAACCCTAAACCCTAAACCCTAAACCCTAAACCCTAAACCCTAAACAAACTTAAGCGCTGGCTTGAAGCGCTGAAGCGACTTCAGCATGGCAGCACAGGGGTTGCGGAGAAAAGGTTTATCGGGTTCAGGGCCCTAGACCAAACCCTAAACCCTAAACCCTGAACCCTGAACCCTAAACCCTAAACCCTAACCCCGTCAACGCGATGTGTCCCTCTGCCCTTGACTGCTGAAACCCTCAGGCTCGTAAAGCTCAGGCCTTTTTTAAACCCTGACACCTTATAACCCTGAGCTTTGAGGCCCCTAAGCCCTAAACCCTAAGCTTTCAAAGCCCCAAACCCTAAACCCTAAACCCTCAATTCTCAAGCCCCTAAACCCCAAGCCCCAAGCCCAAAGACCCTCAGCTCCAAACCCTAAACCCTAACCCCCGCTTACAACCTGAAGCCATCAGCTCCAAGCATGCTGGGGTCGAATTGCCTCCGCCAACCCAAAACAAACGCGCACAGATCGAAATTCAACCGACTATCGGACCGCTGCATGAAGGTTTTGGGTGCAGGGTTTAGGGTTTAGGGTTTAGGGTTTAGGGTTTAGGGTTTCGGGTTTAGGGTTTCGGGTTTAGGGTTTAGGGTTTAGGGTTTAGGGTTGGGACAACCTATATGGTTCAGTTGACCTTCGGGCCATTGCATGCGGGCAGTATTTTTCTCGGGCTCATTCAGCTTCAGGGTCCGGGGGGTTTAGGGTTTAGGGTTTAGGGTTGAGGGCTAGAGTTTTTTTGGGGGGGTTCAGAGCTGAAAGGGTGCCCTTAAGGCTTGGAAGGGTTCAAGGTCAGGGTTTGGGGCTTAGGGCAGCTTAGTGGCTGAGTGAGTACACTTTACACTTTTGGGGATACTAGATAACCCCTTAAATACAGAACCGAAAGTGTACACTTTATGCTTTTTGGGATACTATAACCCCTTAAAGAGCCGAAAGTGTGCACTTTTTGGGGGGCTTATGAACTCAGCAGCTAGGGCAGCTGGAGGGCCTTCTTAGGGCGCCCCTCAGGGCATTTTGTGGGGTTTAGGGTTTAGGGTTTAGGGTTTAGGGTTTAGGGTTTAGGGTTTAGGGTTTTTTAGGGCTTTTCGGGGGCTCAAGGTTTAGAGGGTGTCTCAGGAGAACTTGAGCACCCTCAGGCCCTAAACTTGCCCTAAACCCTATTTTGTAGGGATACTTGGGAGAGTTTTGGGTGCTATAACTCCTCAGAAACAGCTACAGTTACATGTTTTCTAGGGTGCCAAGTTCACTACAGATCCGTAAACCCTAATGCTCCTCGAAGCAACTGCTCCCAAAGGCAGCGGAAAGTCTTAGGAACCCTCACCATGTCTGACTATTGGTTTGAGAGGGTTTGAAAGTCCTTCGAACCAGGGGGGAGGGAGGCCCTAGCAAGCCCTTAGAGGTACAAGGTTTAGGGTTTGGCGAGTAGATGCCTTCACAAGCACAACAAACCCTAGTGCGCCTGTTTAGGGCTTATAGCGTTGCGGGGGGCAGGGCTTGAGGGCATTTAGGGCCTAAGTCTTACATTGATAGTTCACAGGTAATCAGTCATAACTGAGATGTTTGTGTACTTGTGTCTGCCCATGAACCTTCGAGTAGGCTGGAGGGTGTGGGGTTTTCGGTTGGGTTTAAGGATTTCAAGAGCTACCCACCCTTTCGCAGCAATTTCGACGTCCCCGGAACATGCCAAGCAGGTTCCGTGCGTCTTCGAGTGCTGGTCCCCCCGACCCCTAAACCCTAAACCCTAAACCCTCAACCCAGAAGCTCAAACATCAGAGATGCCCCCCCAAAGTCCATAGAAATCGGCGAGGCATTCTTGGCCCCGCAATCCGAAGAGGCCCCCTGGACCCTGAACCCTCGAAGGGTAGTTGCATGTTCCCTTAACATGGTCCTTTACCTTCTTCAACTTCTGAAGTAAGGGCCTTTGGGTTTGACAGGGCATATAAGGGGTAGAGAATTTAAGGGCCCCCACGCAGGGACCATGTAACTGCTCTTGGAAACCCTAATCCCTATTAGGGTCTCAGGGCTTTAGGGTTTAGGGTTTAGGGTTAGGGTTTAGGATTTAGGGTTTAGGGTTTAGGGTTTGGGGTTTAGGGTTTGGGGTTTAGGGTTTAGGGTTTAGGGTTTGGGGTTTAGGGTTTAGGGTTTCGGGTCTAGGGCACCCTCGAACTTGAAGCCCTGTGGACCCCTTTTAAACGATTCCTTGGCGCCTAAGGGCACCTGTCCCCCCAGTGGTACTGGGTTTTGGGCGGTTTACAGTTTAGGGCATGGGGATGTGGGGTTAAGGAAGTGTACGTGCTCTCTTTCTTGCGTAAACCCTAAACCCTAAGCCATCAACCCTCAAGTATTCCCAGTGGCAGGAGCACTTGGGATGAGAATTCTGGGTTGCCGAAATTAGGGTTTTGGGTTTGGGGTTTAGGCGGGGGATTCCAAAAATCAGGATTTTACAACTTTTGGGGTGTAGAAAGGCGCCCCAGTTTCTTTTGGAAGTACCCATCTATCGGCACGAAACTTAAACCCCTGCACCAAGCCCTGAACCCTAAGCCCCTAAACTCCTAAACCCGAGCCTTCGTTTTTCAGGCCCTGTCTAGGAGGCTTCGCCCTTAACTCACTTGATCAAAGATCTCCCCAAAAACCCTACTAAAGCCTAAAGAACCCTGAGCCTTAAACCCTGCAGCCCCGCAAAACCCTAAAATCCCTCAAAGACTAAAACCCTGAAGCCCCCAATCCCAATGCATCGGATACGCCAGTGTTACGCAATTTTGTTTAAGCGGTCGGCACACGATTCCCCAAGGGAATGCGCGGGTTGTTGTCGAATACAGTAGGGTCTTTAGGGTCTTTAGGGTGTTAGGGTTTAGGGTTTAGGGTTTAGGGTGTTAGGGTTTAGGGTTTAGGACCAACTAGTAGGGCCCCAAGGTGTCAGAACTGGGGTCTGAGGGTGTTAGGGTTTTTTAGGGTTGTGGGGTTTCTGGGTTCTAGGGTTGTTCTAGAATAGACTAGGGTCCCAAGCTTCAACGAGAGAAGGCTTGTAGGGTTTTTGGGTTTTAGGGATCAGGGTTTAGGGTTTTACTAGGGAACCTCAGCCAAACCCTAAACCCTAGACCCTAAACCCTAAACCCTAAACCCTATGTTCGAGCAACCCCCACATGTGCCTGCACGTCAAGACACGGTGGAGCTCTTCGTGCGCACGCGCAACACCGGCGTGCATTTCTGCAGCTCGAGGGGGGATGCCATACTGGGTAGGGTTTAGGGTTTGGGGTTTAGGTTTTAGGGTTTAGGGTGTAGGGTTTAGGGTTTAGGGCCCTGAACCCTTCGCCCAGGTTTAAGAGGGATACGGGCTAGGGTTTAGAGTTTAGAGGATTCTCAGGCGGTTTGAAGCTCTAGGAGGTAGAGCCCGCCACCATCAGAAGGTAAACATCAACATCGGTACAGGCCGCAGGCACCCCAAACCCTAAACCCTAATGAAACCCTAAGCCCTAATCCCGTAAACCCCTAAACCCTAAACCTCTAAACCCCGAAACCCCTAAACCCCTAAACCCCTGGACCCCTAAACCCCTAAACCCCTAAAACTCTAAACCCCTACACCTCTAAACCCCGAAACCCCTAAACCCCTAAACCCGCCGTTACGCTCAGGCCCAAGAGCTCAAAAGGATTCGCGCCAGACTTCGCGTCCAGCTGGCTCAACGCCCGAAGAATTTTATGGCCCTTAAGAGCCTCGCTGTGATTTAGGGTTTAGGGTTTAGGGTTTAGGGTTCAGGGTTTAGGATTTAGGGTTTAGGGCTTATGGTTTAGGACTTGGCTTTTATTGCAGCAGATGACAACTTCAAGCGTCCAGAAACAAGTCCCGCCAAAGCCAGCTACAGCCCCTCTCCCTAAACCCTCAACCCTCAACCCTCAACCCTAAACCCTAAACCCTAAACCCTACACAAGCCTTTTGGCATGCAACCCAAAGCCCTCAGCCCTCACCCATGTGCCCTCAACCCTAAACGCCCTAAAGCCCCAAGAGCCCTGAAACCCTCAAAGGCGTTCCTACATCCCTAAACCCTAAACCCTAAACCCTAAACCCTAAACCCTAAACCCTAAACCTGCAACCCTGCTGGCACCCTGCCGGGGCGTCGGGACATGAGTTCCTAGAGGCCGCCAAACCTGCGAGGCCTCCACGTTTCCGAACCGCCTTCGGGTTTAGGGTTTAGGGTTTAGGGCTTAGGGTTTAGGGTTTAGGGTTTAGGGTTGTCAGAAGGGCCCTTTAAACCCTACTTGTAGGGCTTATGAGGGCTTCTTCGGGCTTGCTAGGGCTTGTTAGGGTTTACTTGGGGTTTATTAGGGTTATTAAGTTTCTGCGTATTGGAGTCTTACGAGTTTGTTTAGGGGCTGAAGGTTCAGGTGCTGGGGTTTGTTTGGGTTTAGGCACAGAGGTTCCCTAAACCCTAAACCCGAAACCCTAGTCCTTAAGGGGTATAAGGAGGGACCCCTAGAAGGGACCCGTAATCTTATTTGTCTATGTAACCCCTGTATGTACCTCATATAGCACCAATGTACTAAAATTGCCCTATCACTAACCCCTACATTACCCCTCAGGCCCCTTATAAAGGTAATTCCTTTAGTCCCTTGAAAACCCTAAGCCCTAAAGTCTAGGTTCAGAGGCGCCAACCGCACCTGGGAGTTTTACGGTGCAGGGGGGTTGAAGGGTTTAGGACACCCCTTAGGATAGCTACATGGTCCCTTAACCTAACCCAAGGGCCCCAGACGCCAGAACCCTTGAAAGGAGGTAAGGGGCCATAGGAAGGGCCCAAAAAACTACCCTTAGAGCACCCTCAACATCCTGAGTCCACATAGTTCAGGTCATATGGCGGGCTTAGGGTTTCCCAAAAGCCGAAAGTCTGGATACTTCAATGAGTTGTATGTGGGAGGGGTCTGCTTCATGGTCCCCCCCTCCTGCCTGCCCGCAATCTAGAAGAGGACGTTCAGGCTTCTAGGCATCGACCCCTAAAGCCCCTCTAAAGCTCTAAAGCACGAACCCCAAGCCCAAAAGACCTCATGCAAAATCCCAAGCCCTTGGCCCTAAAGCCCTCAGAAAGCTCGACAACCCTTGAGCCCCCACAACTTGCACCCTGGGGATCAGAATGTGCCCTTTATTCCAGTTTTGAGGTTTATAGGTCCCCTTCAAAAATCAGGGCCCTTCATACAAGACAGTTGTTTTTTTTTCTCCCGATGTTGCACCCTTGATCCGAGGACATTCCCGTAAGGCCGCTGAGCCCTCACACCCAAACCTCGCAACCCCATGATCCCCCAAAAGCCCCCAGAAACCCAAGAAAGCCCAAGAAAGCTCTAAGACCCCCGTATGCCCATGAGGCGAGGCCCTACGAACCCCCTAAACCCAAAACCCTAAACCGCCTAACCCCAAACCCTAAACCCCAAACCCTAAAACCGCCTAACCCTGAACCCCAAACCCCAAACCCCAAACCCTAAACCCCAAACCCCAAACCCTAAACCCTAAACCCCAGACCCCAAACCCCAAACCCTAAACCCTAAACCCTAAACCCTAAACGGGGCGAAGGGCTCTGCCAGGCCTCCCATGTTCCTCTCCCGGCAGCTGCTGGGGCCGCCCAAAGCGCCCAGGCTGGGCTCCTAACCCTAAACCCTAAACCTTAAACCCTAAACCCTAAACCCTATAAACCCGAAACCCTAAACCCTAAGCCCTAGCCCTAAACCCTAAACCGCCTAGCCCTAAACCCTAAACCCTAAACCGCCTAGCCCGAAACCCTAAACCCTAAACCCTAAACCCTAAACCCTAAACCCTAAACCCTAGCCCTAAACCCTAAACCCTAAACCGCCTAGCCCTAAACCCTAAACCCTAAACCGCCTTGCCTGCCCTAAACCCCAAACCCTGGGGCTTGAGCCTTTAGTGGTTTTACGTCTGGGGTCTCAGGAGGGTCTAGGGAGCGGGGTTTGGGGTGCTTAGGGTTTAGGGTTTAGGGTTTAGGGTTTAGGGTTTAGGGTTTCGGGATATTTAGAGTGCTGAGAGGGAATTTAGGTTAGGGTGAGAGGTTTAATATGGTTTTGGGGCCCATGGGTTGAGAGGGTTCGAGGCTTTAGAGTGTGGGAAGGGTGCTTTAGGGTGTGGACTTAGTGGTTTAGAGGGTTCTGTTTGTTAGCCTTAGGGTTTAGGGTTTAGGGTTTAGGGTTTAGGGTTTAGGGTTTAGGATTTAGGGTTGGGGCTGAAAGGGTGCTCGGATTCAAAAAAAAGTCTCGGTTCGCACACTCAGGCATACTGCCCACTTAGGCGGATGTTTTCCGGGAATCAACATGCATCATCGCAGATGCATCTGAGCCGCAAAACGTGGCTCCACCCCTAAAACCTAAACCCTAAACCCTAAACCCTAAACCCTAAACCCTAAACCCTAAAGGAGGAGTTGTCATGGCTGAGGCACCCGTGCAGGGCCAGGTGCCTTCAACACTTTCCAGGAAAGCGACCGGAAGACCTTCAGAGACGACCTACTGCGACAGTTTCTCGACACGAAGAGAGCCATAACAAAACATGCCCTAAACCCTAAACCCTAAACCCTAAACCCTAAACCCTAAACCCTAAACCCTAAAGCCCCAAGACCCCAAAGCGCTAAAGCTCAAAGCCTGAACCCCTAAACCCTAGTCCCCTAGACCACAAACCCCAGCAACCAGGAAGAAACCTCGAACAAACCCTCAAACCCTGGGCGCCAAGAAGACTCTGCAAGCACCCAAACCTCAACGCCTAAATCCTTAATCCCTAACCCCCCAAAGGCCCCAAACCCCCCGAAAAACCCTGGCCCCAAAACCCTAAGCCCTAAACCCTAAACCCGAAACCCGAAACCCTAAACCCTAAACCCCCCCAAAAAAACCCAAATCCCCCAAAAAAAGCCGCAGGAATGTGTTCTTCCCATGGTTCAACTTTGTCATGGCCAAGGCTAGCAGCTGCGCGGGGTCTTTAGGGTTTAGGGTTTAGGGTTTAGGGGCCCTGTACACCCTGTACTTGGAGGTTCATGGCACGTATAACCCAGCCATAAACTGTACTTATAACCCACTTGTAGGCTCCTTAAGTGCCCTAATCTGGTCATAATTCGGTTGTAAGTACAGCTGTAATTGGGTTATTAAGCACCATGAACCTCTAAGTAGGGTGTAGGGTTTGAGCCTTAAGCAACCTTACAACAACGGCGCAAGGGCAGTCATAGGTAAGCAGGGGTAGTGGTCGTCTCAGACACATCGATCTCGCTCATGTGTGGTTTGAGCGAGAGTACAACCTTGCTTGGAGGTTCGTGGTACTTAATAACCCATTTATAACTGTACTTATAACCCGATGAGAACCACATTGGTGCACTTAAGGGGCTTAAAAGCGGGTTATAAAGAGTACAGCTGTAAGTGGGTGAACCTCCAAGTATGCCCAGCTGACATGGGCACACAGGCTCGCGCTTGAACGAAGGCAGCAGTTCTTGCTTGGCTTGATGGGATTTGTGGACAAAGGTAGAAGCCAGCATAGATGACGCAAGAGGTTTTAGGGTTCAGGGCTTAAAGCGTGAGGGTTTCGTAGTTTAAGGTTTAGGGTTTAGGGTTGTGCTGTTGAGGGTTTAGGGTTTAGATGCCCGAAAGCACCGTTTAGTGCTTAGGGCTTTGGCTCCGGGCTTTGCATGCCGAAGTTGGTTTGCCATGCCCTAATCCCTACACCCGAAACCCAGAACCCTAAACCCAAACGAAGCCCTAAACCCTAAACCCTAAACCCCAAACCCTAAACCCTGAACCCTAAACCCTAAACCCTAAACCCTAACCCTCAAAATCCCCAGGACTCTGAACGCCGAACCCCCAACTTCCCGAAGCCCGACGCCAACAGCTGCAGGCTTCGTCCCCCCCAACCTACCCCCCATAAAACCTCAGCACCCCTATCCTACAATTTGCTAAGGAACCCCCCCCCCCAAAAAAAAGTAGATACATATATATATATATATATATGTGTATATATCATCCCTATATCACTCTTAAACGCAAGAATACTTTTCTTTTTTTTTGTTTGGGGGGGGGGGGAGGGTTCTTAGGCAAATGGTAGTATACCCGAATCTCTCGGTTGAGGGTTTAGGTCTCAGGGCTTGGGGGTCCTAAGCCCACCAAGATAGGCTCGGTAGGATACTAGGAACGCAATTAGAACCTAAGAGAAGCCTAAAACCCTAACCCCCCAACCCTAAACCTTGAGAGCCCCTTAAAGCATTAAAGAAGCCCGCCCTGATTCAACCCCAAAACCTAAAAAGACCCTTGTCAAAGCCAACCCTAAACCCCAAAAGCCCACCCCAAACCCTGAACCCCAAACCTTCAACCCTAAGCCATAAACCCTAAACCCGAAACCCTAAACCCTACCTCCGCCAGTCCGGGAAGTACCTAGAGCCGAACCGCGCCGCATTTCGCGTCCCAGTGAGCCCCAGGGCTGGGCGTTTAGGGTTTAGGGTTCACGGTTTACGGTTTAGGGTTTTCGGGTTTAGGGTTTATAGGGTTTAGGGGGGCGGGGGGGGGGGTTGGTTTTAGGTTTGGTTCAGCTGTTAAGGTTCTTATAGCCCTAACCTTCCCTACACCTTATGGGGTTTTAGAGGGTTGCGGGTTTGGGGTAATAGAGTTTCAGGGTTTCAGAAACCTTCCTTGTTCCGTAAAGGTCTCAGCAAGTAACCAAACATCTGCCAAACCACAACCCCGCATACTGCTAATTACAAGGTAAGGCAACAGGACTACCTGCCCTGATGGCAAGAAGAAAGCCGTGTGTGAAGCGAGTCGATCCCGAGCCAGTGGTTGTTTTGCTGCCGCATTCTAGCAACCTCTGTTTCTACACCCGGAGCTTGTCTACATGACCCGTACCTCACAGCACTGCCAGATCTCCGTCGATACGTCGAGACAGAAGATCATAAGCCCTAAGCCCTATAAACCCTAAACCGCAGACGTGCGTTCGCACTGGCATCGACAGGTTATTTGCCTGGCACGGCCTCCGGAACAAAGGGGCTAAGTTAGGCTTTAGAGGTTTTGGGGTTCTAGGGTTTTGGGGGAGGTTTTAGGTTCCCCCGTTTAGGGGCTCAGGGTTGGGAAGGTTTAGGGTGTGGTTTTGGGGGTGCGGGGCTTTTCTGTGCAGGGTGCTGGGGCTCGGGCTTTGGGATCACAGAACTTAGTTGTAGCACCACAAAGCCGTAAGCTCGAAGCTCTTAAGCATTCAACAAGGCTTGTGGGGGCCATTGGGCGCCATGTTGGGTAACTTGGTAGCTGACTGAGCACACTTTACACTTTTTGGGATACTATAATCCCCTATAGAACTAAAAGTGTACAACTTTTCGGGGCTTATGAACTCAGCAACTAAGTGTGTATATATATATATATATATATATATATATATTTATTTATTTATAGATGTATATACGTATATCTGTATATAGGGTACCCCAAGGCCATTGCAACCCGCCGTCTTGATAGGGTTTAGGGTTGTGCACAGGGGGGGTTCTGTATGGGGACTGCTGGGTTCCCTAAGGCGTGACCCGAAACTTTGGTGCCTTGGCCTTTTCATTCCTAGGTTGCTGCGGAACTTCGGCAGCCCTAAACCCTAAACCCTAAACCCTCAACCCTAAACCCTAAACCCTAAATACCCTAAACCCTAAACCCTAAAACCTAAACCCTAAACCCTAAACCCTAACCCCTAAACCCTAAACCCTAAACCCTAAACCTACGTAGGAGTAAGAGAGGTACATATGACCAAGCCAGAGATCCGGAACTACCTCCGTGAGGCAGTGTCCTTTCGGGGGGCTTCGGGGCCGGGGGGAGGGCTCCCCGACCTCCTGAGGTTTAGGGTTTAGGGTTTAGGGTTTAGGGTTTAGGGTTTAGGGTTTAGGGTTTAGGGTTTAGGGTTTAGGGTTTACTGTTTAGGGTTTAGGGTTTACTGTTTAGGTTTTAGGGTTTAGGGGCCAAAGCCTGCAACCCTGAAAGCTCCTTGCTGCTGCTTGATCTGCCTAGACCACTCTTGAGCGCACATGTCCTTGGCTCTTTCTAGGCCATCAAAAACCTATGATTGGGTTTCGGGATCCTTGAACCCCTGCACCCTAAACCCTAACCCCAAACCCAAATCCCTGGGCCAGCTAAGCTTTTGAGGTCCATGCCAAGAAAGTGCTTTCTCTGCCCTCTATCACGAAAATACGGGACCCTGAATATAGACCCCCCAAATAGTCTGATTCCTTTATAAGAAGGACCCCAAAAAGGTAACCTCAACTTCAAAAAACGCCATACAGACTTAGGGTGGAGGGTTTAGGGTTAGCATTTAGGGTTTAGGATTTAGCGTTTAGGGTTGAGAGGTTTAGAGGTTTTGGGTTTCGGGCTTGGAACCTTATTATTATTATTATTGTTGTTGGAATCTTCCACCTGCGACGCTCAGCTTGTTAGGTTTCGGGTTGAGGGTTTTGGGGTTTTGGGTTTAGGGCTTAGGGTACCCTAAGGCCCTAAACCCTAGACCCTAGACCCGAAGCCCCAAAACCCCAAAACCCCAAGTCCCTGGGGCCGAAGGCCCTACGGACTAGGGCTTAGGGCTCAAAGCCCCTGAATCCTAAACTAGGGTTTAGCCAGATAAATCTTGAGCGACAAGCGGAACAACACAATGAGGAGCCACGCAAAACGCCTGTAAAGCCTTGCCCATAGAGCCCTGAATGCCATACCCCTACTTCTAGCCCGATCGGCTCACCCTAAACCCTAACCCTAAACCCTAAACGCCTCTCTCGCCTGCCTGAGATCTACAAGGCCAAGGTGATCAAGGCCCTGCAGGGGGGTGCTCTGAGATTTAGGGTTTAGGGTTTAGGGTTTAGGGTTTAGGGTTTTGCTCGCTCTTGCAGGGTTTCCAGGTACCTGTCGAGTGGGCAGTCTGGAGAGGCCTTGGGTCTAGGACCGTTTCAGTGGGGAAGTTTCAAGCACGGCTTAGGGTTTAGGGGCTTAGGGTTTAGGGTTTAGGGTTCAGGGTTCAGGGTTTAGGGTTTAGGGTTTCCGAGTAGTAATTGGCCTTATTATGTGTTGTTTTGTGGTTTCCTTTGTTAAAAATTGAGTGGTAAGAAAAAAGGGTACCCTTATTCTGAAGGAGTTAGACTACCGGCTGCTTAAAATCCCCCAAAAAATATTCTTCCTTACAAGTGTAAATACGGGGGGATTATTGTCTTTTTGGAGGGTCTGAAGCAATCAGTCGAAGAGGCTTCTCAGAAAAACCTGTTTAAACACCAAAAAGGGACTTCGACGTAAACACGAAGTACCCAGGTGGAAGCGCGCTTCATTCCATTGCAAGATACCCTGCCTGGCCTCCTGACCCTTGATATAGCGGATTGACCCTAAACCCAAGACCCCAAACCCCAAACCCTAAACCCTAAAGAGACTCTCAGCCTTATGAACCCCTGAGACTGGGGATGTTCCCCCTTCTACTAACAGCCCTTTAGGGATTCGAGTACCCCCTTACTCTAATCCCTATTAAGGGCTGTTAGGTATAGGGGACACATCCCAACCCTTGCTTTAGACCCTAAAACCCGAAACGCCCCAACCCTCCTATCCCTAGTCCCCTACAGCCGTCTCTTATTTCTGTCGGTTCTCATGTTGGGTGGTATTGAGGGCTCCGGCCGTTGGCCCAATCAGGTTCACAGGGTTTCGGGGAAACCCTAAACTAAGCCCTAAGGCCTCAAAAGGACAAGAAGCTCCGGTGTGCTATCTCTTGGTCCTAAGTGATCCCGCAAGCCACGTTTCTTGCTGGGGCCGAGATGAGGGACCTGGCAGAGAAGCTTGCGGCGACCGTGAGAAGTTGGCGGCCGCTCCGCGACGGAAGGCCAAAAGTGAGATGCCGAGCACGCTGCAAGAGATGGCATGTGACCTTGTGCAGAACAGCCGGCCTTTGAGCCTGGATGACATGCCTCCGCGAATGCCATACACGACTGGCGAAGATCGCAGGCTCATGCACTGGCGTTTGCTCGAGATGCTATTGGAGGAGACTGCCTGAGCTGCAGCCGGGCGTGGGATGTACTAGCCTACACCCTTTCAATCCCTCCACTGAACCCATAAGGTGTAGTTTGTTTATAGTCAGGGTCCCCTTTTTGGATCCCGTATATTAAATATGGACCCCAAAAGGGCCCCCCCCAATTTACAGGCTTATCCCTGAGGCCCCTGCAAGCCCCTACAAGCCCTACAAAAACCCTTAGACCCCTAAACCTCTTAAATCCATCAGAAACCCTCAAGCCCGAAAGCCCCTCAAACAAAGAAGAGACCAACACCTGAAACCCAAAACCGTGAACCCTAAACCCTAAACCTTGTACTCTATACCCCCAAACCCTGCCGTAAACCCCAAACCCTGCCGGAAACCCTATTGAGGTCAACACCTACATCAAGCTGCCGCTGATCCGCCGAAACTCCTACGGAGATTACTTCCGGAACGGACCATCCTACAAGCCCGGACCTGAGACGTGATTTCCCTTTTCTTTTTCGGGGGGGGTTTAGGGTCTAGGGTTTAGGGTTTAGGGTTTCGGGCTACTAGGACCCAGAGGCGGCCCTTGTTCCCTTGTTTGGGGTGGTTGTCGGCTCCCCGAAGCCCCATTTAAACCAAGTGACGTGCACCCTTTCTATCCCCAGGTCCCTCTAAGGTCTGGGATCTCCATCAGATTCCTGCAGGTTCTTTGGGAGGGTTTAGGGCTCAGGGCTTGGGGCTTAGGGTTTGGGGTTTGGGGTTTGGGGTTTGGGGTTTAGGGTTAGGGAAAAGAGGGCTTAAGTTAAGGGATCAGAGGGCTATGAATGGCTTCGAGGGCCGTGAAAGGCTTGGATGTAGCTGATCTACCCTAAACCCTAAACCCTAAACCCTAAAGCCTAAACCCATAGGTAGAGTCCAACACAGTTGAGCATGCATCGGAGCCTGATGTTTCGTGTCTTTCACTCCATCCAGAAAGCTAGTCCAACACAGATGACGTCTGCAAACCCTCCATTTGCCTAGACCCTGAAAAACCCTAAAGCCTTATAAGCCCAAAACCTAAAACCCTTAAACTAACCTATTGCCGCCTACACACCCTAAACCCTACAATCCTTATAAACCCTACACGTGCTCATCCTATAAACCCTACGTGCCCTATGAACCCTACGAATCCTATAAGCCCAATACCTCCAAGAATCTCCAAACTCTACAAACCTTAAACCTTACACCCTAAACCCTAAACCCCATACCCTAAATCCTGAACCCTAGCCCTTAACCCTAAACCCCCTCAACCCTACACCCCTGGATGGTTGTAAAGAGCCCTCGTGCCAAGGAAGGCCATCGTCACCTTCGAGGCGCGCCTCCGAGGGATTTCTGTAGGGTTTAGAAGGCTTAGCGTCTTAGTGTTTTTTTGGTTTGTGTAGGGTCTAGGGTCTAGGGTCTAGGGTTTAGGGTCTAGGGTTTAGGGTTTAGGGTTTAGGGTTTAGGGTTTAGGGTTTAGGGTTGAGGAGTCCTCCATAGTCGGGGGGGGGGGGGGGGGGGGGGGGGGTGGATCTGCTTGAATGAAGGTTTTTGATGTTCCGGGTGGTAGGTTTAGTGCCTGGTCTTAGGGTTTAGGGTTTAGGGTGACTGTAGGTAGGTATGCTTGAAGGTTCAGGGCACTTATAATTAAGGTTATAAGCACCCCAAAAGAGTTAGAACCAGTTGTAAGTATGGATACCCTACTTATTACTCACTTACACCTTGTGTTCTTGTGCTCGTAACAGCTTCCTAAACCTAAACCCTAAACCCTGAACCCTAAACCCTAAACCCTAAACCCTATGAACAGTCAAGCCATGTTCGGGGGCTTCAGTGCATGTTACACCCTACATCGTTGACCCGTACTTGGAGTTCATGATACTTAATAACCCTATTACCTGTACTTATAACCCAATAATGACCCCTTAGGGCACTTAAGGGGCTTACAAGTGGGTATAAGTACAGTTCTTATTGGGTCATTAAGTACCATGAACCTTCAAGTAAGGTTGTACCCTTGGCTTTTGGGCGCCCTTGTTAAGGATTCCTAAGGGAATATAAGGGCCATAGTAGGAGTATATTAAGGGGGACCTTTAGGGGTACGAGCCTTGACCCTGTGACAGAAAGACCGGGTAGTTGTAGATTCGCTCCGGTGCATGGAATCCTCTGGCCTCTATAGTACTTGACTGGGGCTTTAAGTACTTGGAGGCTCATGGTACTTGCTAGCCCTACGATAACTGCGCTTATCTCCCACTTCGAAGCCGCTCAAGTGCCCTGATATGGTTAGAAATGGGTTATGCCCTAAACCCTAAACCCTGAGCCCTAAACCCTAAGCCCTAAAGTTACAACAGGGTGAATAGGTACCATGAAGCCTTCAAGTCGGGATTATCAAAAGGGTTTGCACTTAAGGGCACTCTTGGGGGGCTCCCGAGCTGCGGCGTGCTCAAGCGAAATCAGCTGAGCTATAGGACCGCCAGAGGAGTTCACCCAAAAGGATGGCCTCCAAGAAGATGGCGATTGGCGGCCTGGGCCTGGCTGCGCTCGGAGGGGCTGCCTTCGTGGCTCCGGGGCCCTCGGGCGCCCGGACCGCCCCGGCCAGCGCCCTTCGAGGGAGCCCGCCCGCGCAGCGCGCGCAGCACGCGCAGCGCGCGCAGCGCAGCGTGGCGTCCGCCGCAGCCGGCTGCGCCGTGGCTGCGGGAGCCGTCCTGGTCAGCCAGGCCAGAAGAGCGCAGGCCGGACCTGAAGCATCAGAGAAGCCCCTTTTAAGAGCTGAAGCCCTGAATCGGAAAGCAGTGTAATTACCTGGAGGCTCATGGTAGTTTTAACCAAGAATAATGTAGTTCTAACACACTTATAAGCCCCTCAAGTGCCCTAATGTAGTTACACATTGGTTTAGAAGTACAACTAGAATTGGGTTGTACCATGAACCTCCAAGTAGGGCTGAATGACAGAAAGCTCGGGGCGTGATCGGAAACACGGGGCTCAGTCAAAACGCCTAAGGCCTCAGTTGGAAAACAGCCTTCCTTCCCCAATGTGGAAAGACATGTGTGGGGAGTCGGACGGGGGCGGGCGGGGCTGTGAATGAGGCCACCAACGTTTGGGTTTTCCTCTAGTAATTGCTTAAGAACCCCAAGAAAAACTATTCTTCCTTGTAAGGGTAATATTGGAATTATCATTTTTTTTATTCTTGTGGGGTTCTTAAGCAAATAGTAGTCATTGTTTTGGAAAGGGCCGAGTTGGAGCTCTTTCTGTGGCGGCTTGGCCTTTCGTCCGCAGGCGTTGGCCGCAAATGTTTTTCGGGTGGGGAGGGGCGTGGGGGGGTGGGGAGAGGGGGGGTGGGGAGAGGGGGGGTGGGGAGAGGGGGGGTGGGGAGAGGGGGGGGTGGGGAAAAGCCCTTCACCTGAAGTTTTCATGGTAGCTGTCGCCTCTCACAAGAATGCTGCGTGTGCCACATTTCTGCATGCGCGCGGTCTGACTTGCCGCCGGCTGTCCTCTGCAATCTTTGACGTCTAGAGGCCTTTCTGGCAGTTAGGGGTCCGGTTTCCGGGGCCTGCTGTGTGGATGCTGAATGCGTTCAGTTCAAAGCCGGGGACTCTTTTTCTGGGTTTGGAGCCTTCGGCTGGCGACTTATAGCGACCAACTGAGCAAACTGCTTCCTGAAACCGACACGCGGCCTGACGCGCCGTTTCAACCCTTCGCGTTTCTTTTTGTTGTTTTCTGATTGCGCCCTGCTACAGCTGTGTCGGTTCGGCCCCATCTGTTGTTCTGTTGCTGAATTGGCGGCACTTGATTGCGCCCTCACCCCCTCAGGTTCCTTCAGCCAAGTTCACGACAGCCCTCCGTGCCTTCGAGCAGGAACTTGGCGTGCAACCTCCAGTGGGTTTTTGGGACCCGCTCGGCCTCGCCCGGGACGGCGACGTTGAGAGCTTCTTAGAGTAGCTGCGTGAGTACACTTTACCTTTTTTGTGATACCATAATCCCCTATAGAACTGAAAGTGCACACTTTTTTGGGGCTTATGAACCCTAAACCCTAGACCCTAAACCCTAAACCCTAAACCCTAATCCCTAGACCCTAAACTCAGCTACTCAGGCTTCATGCGCAGGCGCTCCGTAGAGTTGAAACATGGGCGCATTGCCATGCTCGCGACCATGGGCTACATCACCCCGGAAATCGCGGGGAAATTCCCAGGCTACCTTTCTCCAAGTAGGACCGTCATAAACCCTAACCCTAAACCCTAAACCCTAAACCCTGAACCCTAAACCCCAAGTCCAAGCCCAGGCTACCTTTCTCCCAGCTTGGGCCTGAAGTTCTCCGACGTGCCCAACGGCCTCGCAGCAATCTCCAAGGTGCCGAGGGGGTTTTTCAGGGAGGGAAGGTTCCCTGATACACCTAAGGTTCCCTAGGTACCTACCCCCCTTGTTCGCCTAAACCCCTAACCCCAAACCCGAAACCCTAAACACTAAACCCTAAACACTAAACCCTAAACCCTAAACCCTGAACCCTTAACCCTTAACCCTAAAACCCTAAACCCTAAACCCTCCCTTCACAACTCCTTCAAAGGTGCCAGCGGGAGGTTGGACGCAGATTCTGCTGTACATGGGCTGCTCGGGAGCCCTTTATTGTGGGATTTAGGGTTTAGGGTTTAGGGTTTGGGGTTTAGGGTGCCTTATCACAGCAAACCCTCAACCCTGAACCCAAAACCCTACACCCTAAACCCTAAACCCTAATCCCTAAACCCTAAACCCTACACCCTACACCCTACACCCTACACCCCAACTGAGGCTGGTGCGAGGTTTCTCGGGGAGCCGGCTCGGACATCGCCAGCGGCCGCCCGGGTGACTTCGGCTGGTATGTCCTGACCAGCGCCGACCCAGAGGCTCAAGGGACTCAAGGAGGAACCCTTGTAGGGGACCTAAGGTGTTCAGAGTTTAGGGTTTAGGCTTTAGGGTTTAGTGGGTTATTTAGGGGCTACTTAGGTATGTAGGGACTATGTAGGGGTTCCATGGGGAAGAAGATACCCCTTAAGAGGCGAAGCAGAAGAAGCTCAATGCGGAGTTGGCGAATGGCCGCTTGGCGATGATGGCCATCATTGGCATGTTCTACCAAGATGGCCTCACAGGCTCCGCCTGGGGTGACTGGGCGAACTTCACCGACTCCCCTCTGCGCGCGGCCGACTTCTCCACAGAGCTCGGCGTGACGCCACCTCTCGGATTTTGGGATCCGCTTGGCTTGAGCAAGTTTGACGATCCCGAGATCGACGCACAGCAGTTCCGCCGAAGGCGGATTGTCGAGCTGCAGCACGGACGCGTCGCCATGCTGGCTTGCATTGGATACATCGTCCCTGAATATTTTCGCTTCCCAGGATTCTGTGCCCCATCGCAGAGCTTGGCCTTCACAGACATCCCCAACGGACTGAAGGGGGCAGCGGCAGTGCCTTTGGCAGGCTGGCTGCAAATCGTCACCTTCGTGGGCATCATCGAGGTCTACAACTTGCAGACCATTCAGAACGATGTGCTGGGTGACTACGGCTATGGAGCATTTGGCCTGCCCTTCGGCAAGAAGATTGAGGATGCTGAGAAGAAGACCAAGAGCCTGAACGCGGAGATCAACAACGGCAGGCTGGCGATGATGGCGATCATCGGGATGTTTTTCCAGGATGGCCTCACCGGCTCCGCCTGGGGCGACTGGGCCAATTATGCCGACTCTCCTCTGCGCGCGGCCGACTTCTCCACAGAGCTCGGCGTGACGCCACCTCTCGGATTTTGGGATCCGCTTGGCTTGAGCAAGTTTGACGATCCCGAGATCGCCGCACAGCAGTTCCGCCGAAGGCGGATTGTCGAGCTGCAGCACGGACGCGTCGCCATGCTGGCTTGCATTGGATACATCGTCCCTGAATATTTTCGCTTCCCAGGATTCTGTGCCCCATCGCAGAGCTTGGCCTTCACAGACATCCCCAACGGACTGAAGGGGGCAGCGGCAGTGCCTTTGGCAGGCTGGCTGCAAATCGTCACCTTCGTGGGCATCATCGAGGTCTACAACTTGCAGACCATTCAGAACGATGTGCTGGGTGACTACGGCTATGGAGCATTTGGCCTGCCCTTCGGCAAGAAGATTGAGGATGCTGAGAAGAAGACCAAGAGCCTGAACGCGGAGATCAACAACGGCAGGCTGGCGATGATGGCGATCATCGGGATGTTTTTCCAGGATGGCCTCACCGGCTCCGCCTGGGGCGACTGGGCCAATTATGCCGACTCTCCTCTGCGCGCGGCCGACTTCTCCACAGAGCTCGGCGTGACGCCACCTCTCGGATTTTGGGATCCGCTTGGCTTGAGCAAGTTTGACGATCCCGAGATCGCCGCACAGCAGTTCCGCCGAAGGCGGATTGTCGAGCTGCAGCACGGACGCGTCGCCATGCTGGCTTGCATTGGATACATCGTCCCTGAATATTTTCGCTTCCCAGGATTCTGTGCCCCATCGCAGAGCTTGGCCTTCACAGACATCCCCAACGGACTGAAGGGGGCAGCGGCAGTGCCTTTGGCAGGCTGGCTGCAAATCGTCACCTTCGTGGGCATCATCGAGGTCTACAACTTGCAGACCATTCAGAACGATGTGCTGGGTGACTACGGCTATGGAGCATTTGGCCTGCCCTTCGGCAAGAAGATTGAGGATGCTGAGAAGAAGACCAAGAGCCTGAACGCGGAGATCAACAACGGCAGGCTGGCGATGATGGCGATCATCGGGATGTTTTTCCAGGATGGCCTCACCGGCTCCGCCTGGGGCGACTGGGCCAATTATGCCGACTCTCCTCTGCGCGCGGCCGACTTCTCCACAGAGCTCGGCGTGACGCCACCTCTCGGATTTTGGGATCCGCTTGGCTTGAGCAAGTTTGACGATCCCGAGATCGCCGCACAGCAGTTCCGCCGAAGGCGGATTGTCGAGCTGCAGCACGGACGCGTCGCCATGCTGGCTTGCATTGGATACATCGTCCCTGAATATTTTCGCTTCCCAGGATTCTGTGCCCCATCGCAGAGCTTGGCCTTCACAGACATCCCCAACGGACTGAAGGGGGCAGCGGCAGTGCCTTTGGCAGGCTGGCTGCAAATCGTCACCTTCGTGGGCATCATCGAGGTCTACAACTTGCAGACCATTCAGAACGATGTGCTGGGTGACTACGGCTATGGAGCATTTGGCCTGCCCTTCGGCAAGAAGATTGAGGATGCTGAGAAGAAGACCAAGAGCCTGAACGCGGAGATCAACAACGGCAGGCTGGCGATGATGGCGATCATCGGGATGTTTTTCCAGGATGGCCTCACCGGCTCCGCCTGGGGCGACTGGGCCAATTATGCCGACTCTCCTCTGCGTGCCTCCAGGTGATGTCGACTGAATGTCTTAGCCGAGCGCGAGAGCCCTGGCTGTTGACATTTAATTTTAACATTCCCCAAGCTTGAACCCCGACCCCTGAACCCGAAGCCCTTAAACCCTCATGTGGAATTGACCCTCCACATGAAAGTCCACGAAGTCCTCACGGATCAGGACGACAGAAGAAAAGATGCGAGCCTGCTGCGCAAGCACTAGCGGATTTTCTGGGGAAGCCCTAAACCCCTAAACCCCCTAAACCCCTAAACCCCTAAACCCCTAAACCCCTAACCCTAAACCCCTAAGTTAAATAGGCTTTAGGGTTTAGGGTTTCAGGTTTAGGGTTTAGGGTTTAGGGCTTGGAGCCGTGAGCGCAAGCCCTCTAAGCCCGATGAGTGCCTCCAGGAGATTATCCCGGACGATGTGAAGATGATCTACAACTCCCGGCCTCCTCCTCGGAGGGGTTTAAGGTTTAGGGTTTGGGGTTTGGGGTTAAGGGTTTAGGGTTTAGGGCTTAGGGCTTTAGGGCCCAAAACAAGATTTAGGATGTGTCGGGTTGGGAGTTTATAGGGGCTTTTAGTGTTTTAGGGCTTGAGGGTTTAGTTAGGTTTTTATAGGGTTCAGGGTTTAAAGGAAACCCTAAACCCTAAACCCAAAACCCAAAACCCCAAACCCAAAAAAAACTAAAGACCCTAAACCCTAGACCCTGAAACTCTAATGCACCCTCAGTTCTGGAAGCCCGAAAACCCTAAGTTCTCCAACCCAGACCCTAAACCCTACAAACAAATACGCTTAAACCCTAAACATCACAAGGTTGAATCAGTAACCCTAGACCCTAGACCCTAGACCCTAAACCCTAAACCCTAAACCCTAAACCCTAAACCCTAAACCCTAAACGGCCCTGAGTCGGACCAGTCCCACAGTTTGTGTGTTTTGTTTCTTTGTCGGGTGAGGGCTAGGGTTTGGGATGTTCCTCCTTATACTAACAGTCCTTAACAGGGATGGTGATAGGGGTTTAGGGTTTGGGGTTTAGGGTTTAAATTAGGGTTTGGGGTTTAGGGTTTAGGGTTAGGGTTTAGGGCTTAGGGTGGGGTACTGCAATCCCTAATAAGGACTGTTCGCATAAGGGGGAACCTCCCAAGATGGGGTTTGGGAGCATTTTGGCTTGTGTTTGCGGTTTTGCAGGTTGAGTCCGCGGGCTACGCCCATACGAAGCCACTAAACTCTAAGCCCTAAACTACTGATCCCTGAATCCTAAACTCCAAACACCAGCAGCACGATGCGGGCCCGTAAACCCTAAAACTCTAAAATCCTAAAACCCTAGAACCCTAAACCCTAAAAGCCTAAAACCCTAAAACCCTAAACCTTGAACCCCTAAAACCGCAAACCCTAAACCCTAAAACTCTAAAACCGTCAACCGTAAAACCTAAAACTCTAAACTCCAAAACCCTAAAACTCTAAACCCTAAGCCCTAAAACCTTCTCCCTAAAACCCTAACACCCGAAACCGCAAACCCTAAACCCTAAACCCTAAAACCCTAAAACTCTAAACCCTAAGCCCTAACACCTTGACACCCCTAAAACCCTAACACCCGAAGCCACAAACCCTAAACCCTATGCCCAGGAATCCCGGCATGAACCCGGCGATCACGAAGTACGCCACTTGCCTTGGTCAGACCTCCTCCTCCCCCGTAGGGCTTAGGATTTAGGGTTTAAGGTTTAGGGTTTAGGGTTTAGGGTTAGTATTTGGGGTTTGGGGTTTGGGGTTTGGGGTTTGGGGTTTGGGGTTTGGGATTTAGGGTTTAGGGTTTAGGGGCTGAATCAAAGCTTGCTTCGGGGTTTAAACGGTAACCCTAGACCCTAAACCCTGCGCCCTCAACCCTAACCCCTGACTTTATTAAGCCTTCAGACCTTATAAACCCCAAGCCGTTTAACTAGGGTTTAGGGTAGAGGGTGCAATTTCGGGAGTCAAGACCACACTATCAGACTCCTCAAAACCCGAAGTACACGTTTGAGGGCTTGAAGGGGTTAAAGCGGTTCAGGGTTTACAAATTTGGGATAATAAGAGGGTTAAGAGTTTTGGGCTTCAGGCCAAGCTCCGGAGGTGAAGCTATAAGAAAGGCACTGTACATTGCACTTAGGGTTTAGGGTTTAGGGTTTAGGGTTTAGGGTTTAGGGTTTAGGGTTTAGGGTTTAGGGTTTAGGGGCTAAACCCTGAACCCCACCCCCCCCCCTCCCCCCACCCCCCCACCACGGTGCCCAGGACACACCGACGAGAAGCCGCTGGAAGCCCTTCCGTCCAGGCCGGGGAGCCCTTAGCCCTTAAACCCTTCCAGGGGTTGGGGTTTGGGGTTTGGGGTTTGGGGTTTGGGGTTTGGGGTTTAGGGTTTAGGGTTTAGGGTTAAGGGTTCAGGGTATCCCTGTTGAAGGGTTTTGATGGTCTAAGGGTTCTGAGGGTTCAAGGGTTTGGGGTTTGGGCGTCGGCACATGTTTCAACAATTGCAACGGTCTATGAACCCCATAGGTCCTGTACACCTTATGAGTTCCCCCAAATCCCGAAACTCGACACCCTAATGAAACCCCAGACCTTGGGATGTTCCCCATTGTACTATCAGTCCTTAAGAAGAGGGGTTATAGTACCCTCCGATTATAATCCCTATGAAGGACTCTTAGTATAAAGGGGAACATCCCAAAATAAGCCCGAAAACCCAAAACCGTAAACCCCACGCCTAACCCCCGACACTCTCACAAGGCGCCAACCGCCGAAAGGACTGGATGCCACGCCACGCGCTGGCCCGGGGGCCTGGAGCTTCGGGTTCCCGGGTTTGTAGGTTAGGGTGTGCCGGATTAGGAAATAGAATCTCCTTGAAGCGACCCCCCCAAAGGGATATAAACCCCGACCCTAACCCCAAACCCCTAAACCCTAAACCCCCAAAAATGGGCACCCTTATTTTCGGCAACCTTCAATTCAGGCATGGGCCGAGCCTGTACCGACGTTGCTTCGTGGAGACGACTTCCCGGCGCCCAAGAGGCTTGAAAGGTTTGGGGTTTGGGGGTTTGGGGGTTACCGTGTCGGTTTTGGGGTTTGGGGCTTGCGTTTTTGGAGTTGAGACGTCGGGGCTTGCGGTTGGGAATTGAGGTTTTGGATCTGCAAGGGAGCGCCACGATGTTTTTTCTTCTTATTTTCTGTGGGGGGGGGGGGGGGGGGGGAAGGGCGGACAGCGTTTCAGGGTTTAGTGTTGGTCTAAACCCGAAAGCCCTATCGCCTGCAATTAAACGACCCCACTCGGTGCAGATTTTCAGACCTTGTCAGCTTGGTCTTTCACACACATCCCTCAGCCCTAAACCCTCTGTAAACCTTTCATCCCTAACCTCTCAACCCTAACCCTGTATCACAAACCTTAAAGGGTTTAGGGTCTAGGGTTTAGGGTTTAGGGTTTAGGGTTTCGGGTTCTGGGTTTCGGGTTTCGGGCTTCAAACCCCAAACCCTGAACCCTCAACCCTGAGCAACCCCAGACGGCAGAGGAGTGAGTCGGTGCTGCCTGACCACACGAAGCCATTCATTCACTACGGACAGCGGGATTGCAGGGCGTGATTTTGGGGTTTAGGGTTTAGGGTTTATAGTCCTTAGGATTTCAGGTGTGGGGTTCAGAGGGTCTAGGGTTTATGGCTTCTTTGATGTTTAGAAAAGTGCTCTGAGCCCTCTTCCAGGTATTTCGGTCCCTAATCCGTAGAAGTTTGCAAATTAGCCCCGCTCTCAGGGCGTTGCTGCAGGGATTCGGGATTTGGCTTTTGGTTGCTGAAGAACTCCCCAAAAATGAAAATGTTCTTCCTTCTATGGGAAATAAGGGGCTTATCATCTTTGATTTTGCAGGGGTTCTTAAGCAAAGAGTGGTTGGGTTTCGGGTTTCTGGGTTTGGGGGACTCAAGTTTTTGAGGAGCTCTGGGCAGGTTTTCTGGTTTCGTTAGGGTTTCGGGGTTTAGGGCTTAGGGTTTAGGGTTTCGGGTTTAGGGTTTAGGGTTTAGGGTTCAGGGTCCAGGGCTTAGGGTTTCGGGTTCGGGGTTTACGAGTGCGCTCGAGCCCCGCCATGAAGTGGTTGCGGGGTGGGCGCATGAGTCTGCAACGTCCACCCTCCCAAACACCACCCAAAGCCCACAGCCACCGAAACCCTAAACTATACAATAAATGGACTATAAAGGAGGGACCCTTCTAGAGGGACCCTAGGGGCTATTTGCGGGTGATTCAGGGGCTCCTGAAAAATATATGGACGATATAAGGTATACATGGTTGCTATATAGGGGAAAACCCTAAACCCTAAACCCTAAACCCTAAACCCTAAACCCTAAACCCTAAACCCTAAACCCTAAACCCTAAACCCTAAACCCTAAACCCTAAGAAGATTAAGGGTCCATTCTAGGGGCCCGTCCTTGTACCCCTTAATGCAACCTCACATTCACCCTTTGAGCTGCAAGCCCTGGAGCCGCAAAAGCCTACTGAGCCCTAACGAAACCCCTTGAGCCCTCAAACCTAAAATGGTACCCTGGGCTCCAACCACAAAACCCTAAACCCTACACCCTAAACCCTAAACACAAAACCCTAAACCCTAAACCCTAAACCCTACACCCTAAACCCTAAACCCTAAAGTTTAAAGGGACTCCGAGGCCCCAAGCCCTAGGCCCTTGAACCTCAAACCCTGAGAAGACCCGAAGCCCCAGACCGCGATGAAGCCTTGTCAGCAGCCCTTAAATCCAAAACCCCAAGGCTTAGGGTTTAGGGTTGGGTTTCGGGTTTAGGGTTTAGGGTTTAGGGTTTAGGGTGTAGGGTTTAGGGTTTAGGGTTTAGGGTTTAGGGTTTAGGGTTTAGGGCCCTTGAACCCTGAACCCCAAACCTCAAGTCCTGGCACCCTAAACCTCAAACCCCAAACCCTGGAACCCTAAACCCCAAGCCCTTAAACCCCCAAACCCTACACCCCAAGCCCTTAAACCCTAAACCCCAAACCCCAAACCCTTGAACCCTAATCCTTACACCTAAACCCCCTTGACTCTAGGCCCTAAACCCCGACCTTAAATCCTTGAACCCAAAGCCCTAAACCCCAAACCCCAAACCCTAAACCCTCAACCCTAAGCCCTAAGCCCGTGAGGACGCTCGGCTGAGCTGCCACCCGGAACCCCCGAGCAGGTCCGTGGATCAGGGCCACAGCTTGTTTAGGGTTTGGGGTTTGGGGTTTAGGGTTTAGGAGTTTAGGGTTTGGGGTTTAGGGTTTGGGGTTTAGGGTTTGGGATTTGGGGAGTTTAGGGTTTGGGATTTGGGGTTTGGGGTTTAGGGCTTGGGGTTTTAAGCGTTTAGAGAAGACTGTCTACATCAACCGTCAACCCTGAGCTGCCCCTATACAACCCGTAAACTCTAAAACTGCCCACATCTTTAGTAACCGACGTATGTCAACCCGTCAACTACCTCTAGACTACCCGCCAAATACCGAAGACGCAAGGATTCAACCACCTTTTAAACTAACTAGGCTGCCCTTACACGAAAGTGCCATAGGCCTGACTACCTGTCAGCCACCGTTTTTGACTAACCAAAGCCACCCTTACATTAAACGACCGCGAAACTATCCTGAACCTGCCTTTAAACTACATCTCAGCTGACCTTTTAAACTAACCTTGGCTACCCCTAAACCCTAAACCCTAAACCCTAAACCCTAAACCCTAAACCCTACACCCTAAACCCTAAACCCTAAACCCTAAACCCTAAACCCTAAACCCTAAACCCTAAACCCTAAACCCTAAACCCTACCACAAAACTACCAGGTCTCCGGACCGAAGCACAGTCCTTTGCGCGAGGAGTTCCCGCGAGTTAACGTGGCCATGCTCCGGGCAGAGAAGGAGTTTGCGGTTTAGGGTCCAGGGTTAGGGTTGAGGGTTTAGGGTTTAGGGTTTAGGTTTAGGGTTTAGGGTTTAGGGTTTAGGGTTTAGGGTTTAGGGTTTAGGGTTTAGGGTTTAGGGTTTAGGGTTTAGGGTTTAGGGTTTAGGGTTTAGGGTGCAGGGTGCAGGGTGCAGGGTTTAGGGTTTAGCGTCTGGGGTTTAGGTTTAGGGATTCGGGACGTAAATGTCTGAGGCAAGGCCCCCCGGAGCCCACAGTTCTCTCAGCCCCAGGCCATAGAACAAAGCTGTTTAGGGTTTAGGGTTTAGGGTTTAGGGTTTTGGGTTTAGGGTTTGGGGTTTAGGGTTTGGGGTCTAGGGTTTAGGGTTTAGGGAAAGTGCAAAAGGGAGAGTCGGTTCCGATTGGCGTCTGAAGCGTTTGCATATAAGGGGGGCAACAGAAAGCGAGCAAAAGGAAGCAGAGGGTGAAGAGATGTCCGCCTACTTTTTCTAAATCCCGAAAGTCTAAACCCCAAGCCCTAAACCCTAAACCCTAAACCCTAAGCCCTAAACCCTAAGCCCTAAGCCCCAAACCCTAAGCCCTAGGCCCTAAACCCGAACCCCGCACTCAACTCTAGAGCTCTACACCTTGAACCCCCCCCAAGCTCCACATTCTTGAAGACCTGCGTAAGCCCTGAAACCCCAACTTAGGGTTTAGGGTTTAGGGTTTAGGGTTTAGGGTTTAGGGCCCAGAAGACCTGAGCAGCCAAGAACGCCAACACGTAAACCCTGAACCCGACAGCGGATTAGGTGTGAGGGTTGAGGAACCCTACCCGGCTTCGAGGGCATGGACACTCCGAGGCAAGCACGCTGCAAGCCCAGAACTCTGAACCGTAAACCCCAAACCCTAAGCCCCAAACCCCAAACCCCAAACCCTAAACCCTAAACCCTAACAGCTCTGAACTCGCTTCGACCATCTCGCCCGCCTTCAGCAGCTAGGGGCAATGACAGATGCACTAAAGGGAGCCGAGCAACCTTTTGAGGGCTTAAGGCTTAGGGTTTAGGGTTTGGGGTTTACGGTTTAGGGTTTAGGGTTTGGGACTGTTCGGTTGGGCTTCAGGCTGTTTTTGCCACGGGGGCTCCGCCGTTTTTCCGCGCAACCGAATACCACCAGCCGCCCTGTGCCCGAGCGATCTTTCCCTGTGAGGGACGATGGCCCACGACTCGTTTTCTCCAGAGGTTTAGGGTTTAGGGTTTAGGGTTTTGGGGTTTAGGGTTTAGGGCTTAGGGCTTAGGGCTTAGGGTTTAGGGCTTAGGGCTTAGGGCTTAGGGTTTTGGGTTTAGGGTGAGGGTCTCGGGGGGCTTGAGAGGGAATTCAGTCCAGGTTCTAGGGGGTGTAAGGTTTTGTGGTTCAAGGTATAGCATCAGAGGCTCCCCAGCAAGAAGGCAGGAAGGCAACCCTAAACCCTCAAGTTTTAGACCCTTAACCCTAGCCCCAAACCCCAGTCCTAAACCAAAAACCCTCTGCCCTAAACTCTCTTTGCATCTGTAAACCCGTTTGGCCTTGGGGATTCGAGCTCCAAGCTCTCAGCCTCAAGAGTTGCGGATCTGGGGGGGGGAGGGGGGGAGGGGGGTTGGAGGGGAGGGGGGCAGGGGGGCAGGGGGGGAGGGGGGGAGGGGGGGAGGGTTTGGGGTGATTTTGGGGACTCCCTTCATGAGCTGCCTTTGTGTTCCTGGGTCAACAGGATAGCGTTCCAAGCTGTCGTCTCCTTCTAAGTCTAAGAGAACCCAAAGAGAAGTACATGCTCCCCAAACCATAAACTGAGGAGTACCTGAACCCCTAAACCCCCCAAAGGCCCTCAAGTTAAAGGCCACGGGTCACATCCCTTAGAACCCTATCGCAGCACGAAAAGCTCGGAGATGGTCGGCTACATGCCCTTGCTGAGTTCGAAGCCCGAAAACCCGAAACCCTCAAGGCCTAATCCGTGAAGATTGTGTTTGGAGACTGTGCCTGCGCGCTTCCCAGGGCGTTTTAAGATGTCCAACAAAACAGTGGGGAGCGCACGGCAGCAGTCAATAAAACAAACCTTAAACCCTAAAGCCTAAACCCTAAACCCTAAACCCCGTGATGATCAAGACAATCCTACACGCCCTGTAGTACTTTGCAAGGTTGCGGGAGAACTCTGCACCCTGGACCCGAAGCCCCACACCCTAACATCTCTGCGCGGAACCTGAGAGACTCTAAACCCTAAACCCTGCACCCTACACCCTAACCCTAAACCCTAAACCCTAAGCCCTAAGCCCTAAGCCCTAAACCCTAAACCCTAAACGCAAAGGTTCAAGTGAGCATCGGCTTCCACAGCGCGCTTGAGTTGCCCGAGAAGGCCGTTGGGGTTTAGGGTTTGGGGTTTAGGGTTTAGGGTTTAGGGTGTTCGGGGCTTTAGGTGTTCACTTCAGTTCTGGGTTTGTCGTTGTCTATTTGCTTATTGTTTTGTCTTTCAAAGCGAGTTCGGCGGCGGTCTGTCAAAAAAGTTTCTGGGTGCAAACAGCCCTAAACCCTAAAACCCTAAACCCTGAACCCTTGCGCCATGCGCCACGTCTTCCTTGCCCCGAAGCCCCTAGGCCCCCTAAACCCCTAAGCCCCTAAACCCTAAACCCCTAGGCCTAAACCCTAAACCCCTAAGTAACCCTAAACCCTAAACCCTAAACCCTAAACCCTAAACCCTAAACCCTAAACCCTAAACCCTAAACCCCTAAACCCCTCCTCTCGCTGCTTCAGGCCAAAACCTTCTGTGGCCAGGCTGTTAACCTGGAGTCCGCCCCTCAGAAACCGGACGTCGGGTTTAGGGTTTAGGGTTTAGGGTTTAGGGTTTAGGGTTTAGGGTTTAGGGTCCAGGGTTTAGGGTGGTTTAGGGTTTGGGGCTACTGGCCTTGTCAGCAGTTCTCTGGCCCTCAATTTCCGTGCCGTCTAAGAATCAATCAGCTGTAGCCTCCAGCCGGTCCTCTTTCTCCAGGCGCTCTTTCAAGCCCAGACCAGAAACACTAAACCCTAAACCCTAAATCTGTTACCCTTAACCCTAAATCCACCCCAAACCCCAAACCCCAAACCCCCTCTGAGCCCTCAAAACCCTCTGAGCCTTCAAAACCCTCTGAGCCTTCAAAACCCTAAACCCTAAACCCTAAACCCCAAACCCTAAACCCTAAACCCCAAACCCTAAACCTAAACCCTAAACCCTAAACCTTAAACCCTAAACCCTGCCTCAAGCTTTAGGCCCTAAACCCCCAGCCTCTTAGGCCGGGCTGGAGCGTGCGGGATCTGTCCAACGCCATCGCCAGCCTCGCGGCAGCGCCGGCTGCCCCAGAGGGTTTGGGGTTGTTTAGGGTTTAGGGTTTAGGGTTTAGGGTTTAGGATTTAGGGTTTAGGGTTTAGGGTTTAGGGCTAGTGTTTAGGGTTTGGGGTTTGGAGGGTTGTTCAGGGTTTAGGGTGCGGTTGTAGGGGTTGCTTAGGTGCTGAGTAGGTAGCCTTTAACCTTTTGCATAGAGTCATAGGGTTATAGGGCAAAGGGCTATGGGGCCATAGGGTTGTAGGGTTGTAGGGGTATAGGGTTATGGGGTTATAGAGTGGTCGAGTTACTGGGTACGGGGTGTTAGGGTTAGGGTTTATGGTTTAGGCTTTGCAGTGGGAGCCCTACTTGAACGCTAATGGGTAGGTGCAAGCGAAGCGGGCTTGAGGGTTTCGGGTTTAGGGTTTTTTTAGGGTTTATAGCACGAGTGAATGTACTTATGATCCCACTTCACACTGCCCATGAATGTTCCGGTGTAAGCCCTCAAACCCTGCACCCTAAACCCTAGACCCTACACCCCAAACCACGCCCACAAACCGCATACCCACCAAAGGTCTAGTTAAGGGTTTTAGGGTTCAGGATTTCTGGTTACCTAAGAACGTACAAGCCCTACAAACCCCAGGCCCGAACCCCTAAACCCTAAACCCTAAACCCTAAACCCTAAACCCTAAACCCTAAACCCTAAACCCTAAACCCTAAACCCTAAACCCTAAACAAGCCCCCATCCTCAGACCCGGTACACCAAAAACCCTAAACCCTAAATGTACCCAAGCCTTTGAAGTCTCAACCCCGAAGCCCAAACTATGCCCCAAGCCCTCAACCCTAAACCCTAGGGTTTTGGGTTTTGGGTTTACGGTTTAGGGTTTAGAGTTACCCTAGGGTTTTGGGTTTTGGGTTTAGGGTTTAGGGTTTAGAGTTTAGGCCTTTAAGGGGCCAAGAGCATGAAGCCCCAAGATCCCTCGCGAGCCTACAGAGTTAGTTGGGGGCTGAGGGTTTAGGATTTGGGGTTCAGGGGTTAGGGTTGAGGGTTCAGGGATTTGGGGTTTAGTGTTTAGGGTTTAGGGACGAGAGTTTGGGATTTTGGGTTTGTAGGGTATAGGGCTGAGAGTTCAGGACTTGGGGTTCAGGGTTTGGGGTTTGCAGGGTTTAAAGGGTTGGCCTGGGATGGCAGTACCTCCCAAATCAGGGTTTAGGGTTTAGTTAGGGTTTAGGGTTTAGGGTTTAGGGTTTAGGTTTTAGGGTTTAGGGTTTAGGGTCCCTGCATCCCCTTCACGAAAGAATCCTCGAACCCGAGCCAGGCACGGTTTTGGTTTGCGTGTGGGCGCCCTGGTCAATCCCGCTCGTGCGCGCGCGGCGCCTCCCCACGAGGAGGCCCCAAAAAATTTCGGCAGGTGCGGGTGTGAGGGTTTAGGGTTTAGAGTTCGGGTTTAGGGCTTAGGGCTTGAGGCTTAGGGTTTAGGCTTTAGGCTTTAGGGTTTAGGGTTTAGGGTTTAGGGTTTAGAGTTTAGGGTTTAGGGTCCCTGCAGCTCCTGACTGCCGAATGGCTGCGGGCTCAGTCTCAGCATGTCCTCATCCCGAACCCTACGAAGGCTCCAAAGTAGCTGCGACTGTCAGACTTTAGACCCCGATGTAGGGAATACTTGTTTACCTGGAGCAAACCCTAAACCCTAAACCCTAAACCCCAAACCCTAAACCCTAAACCCTAAATCCTAAACCCTAAACCCTAAACCCTAAACCCTAAACCCTAAACCCTAAACCCTAAACCCCCCAAACCCCAGGGCAAGGGTAAAGGCCCCGAAGTGGCCCCAAACATTGCCTCAAGCCTCTGACATGGAGCTCCAGACTGCCGACCATGTCCGTGAAGAGGAGGTGCCTCAGTAGCACCCTCTTACTCCCTTTCTGTCTTGTGGGTTTAGGGTTTAGGGTTTAGGGTTTAGGGTTTAGGGTTTAGGTTTAGGGTTTAGGGTTTAGGGTTTAGGGTTTAGGGTTTATGGTTTAGGGTTTAGGGTTATTGAAATTGAATAGTAAGAAAACAGGGCGTTTGGAGGTTCAGGGTACTTATAACCCCAAGTACAACTGTACTTGTAAGCCCCCGAAGTCCGCTAAGTCCTCTCAGTAGATTAGGAGTGGACGTATAATCGGGGCTATAAGTACCCAGGAACCTATTTTTACTGTTCAATGTGCAGAACTAACCCTAAACCCTAAACCCTAAACCCTAAACCCTAAACCCTAAACCCTAAACCCTAAACCCTAAACCCTAAACCCTAAACCCTAAACCCTATCGAGCCTAGGAAGAGGTGCCTCAGGAGGCGGCTTCGGAGCAGGCTCCGAAGAGAGGCCGTGAGGCTGGTTCGGGGGTGTGCAGAGGGGTTTAGGGTTTAGGGTTTAGGGTTTAGGGTTCAGGGTTCAGGGTTTAGGGGCCAAACACGAAACATTCTTATTTATAAGGGTAATATGGAGACTATTATGGTCTTATATGTTTTGAGGGTTCTTTTGTGACCTTAGTTTTTCTGAGGGTTCTCATATGGGTAATAAGGAGACTATTCTGATCTTACATTGTTTGAGGACTCTTAAGCAAATAGTCGCAACGAGGCGAGCCCCGCATTCATGGACGCTGGCTTGGAGGAGCGGCTTGTCCGCGCAATGTCTGAGATGAAGCCCACGAGACCCGAGATGGTCCGTTCCGTTCGCGTCTAGGTTGGCTTCGGCACACGTTTCGCGTTTTGGTTTTGTATGTTCCCTATTTGTCTCTTACAAGTGACCCTAAACCCTAAACCCTAAACCCCAAACCCTAAACCCTAAACCCTACTAAACCCTACAAAACCCTAAAAAACCCTAAACCCTAAACCCTATAAAAAGTTGTTCAAAGGGTTTAGACAGGGCCAACCCAGGTGTGTTCCAGGCGCTGCGCAATTTCGGCGCCGCCTTCCGGGGAGTAGAGGCCGATTTCTACTCCATGAGCCACTTAGCCAACAGGTGAACTTTATAGGGTTTAGGGTTTAGGGTTTAGAGTCACCCTAAACCCTAAACCCTAAACCCTAAACCCTAAAACCTAAACCCTAAGTAAGGCAAGCCCACCAAGAAGATGCAGTTTTGGTCTCACAGCTGGCACGGGTCGATGACGGCGAAGGTCCGAGTTTAGGGTTTAGGGTTTAGGGTTTAGGGTTTAGGGTTTAGGGTTTAGGGTTTAGGGTTTAGCGTTTAGGGTGAAGGTGCTGACCCTCTACCTCACTCAGAATGCCTTCCCGGCCGCATTCCTCAGCACCATACTGGCCTTCTGTGTGACCATGTTCCTCGGTGTGCCCCTTGGGACATGTTTTTTTTAATACTTCCCCCTTACCGGGTTTGAGAGGATCATATTCAGGAGCCCTCAACGCTAAACGCTAAACCCTGGACCCTAAACCCTGAACCCTAAATCCAAACCCTAAACCCTAAACCCTAAACCCAAAACGCAGAAACCTACGATATTTGTTCACAGGGTTTTTTTCTGTGGCCATCCATAGGTTCTTCGCTCTGTCACGAATACCAAGCCTGGACCACGTGGTAAGTACCTTCTCCGAGGCTTTGTCATCTTTGGGCAACATGTTTTCCCTTTTAAGGGTATCCCTAAACCCGAAACCCTAAACCCTAAACCCTAAACACCCTGATCCAGGAGAGGGCGGTGCCCTGCTGCCTTCCGCTGGCTTTCGCGTCCTACGGGCTGGTGCTTCTTAGTAGCTGCATGAGTACACTTTACACTTTTTTGGGGGGGGTTTCTAGGGTTTAGTTTGTAGGGTTTAGGGTTTAGGGTTTAGGGATAGTCCCCTGTAGAACTGAAAATGTACAATTTTTTTTTTTTTTGGGGGGGGGGGGGGGGGGCGGCTTCTCAACTCAGCAACTCA
This sequence comes from Symbiodinium natans, assembly GCA_905221605.1. NCBI lineage: Eukaryota > Dinophyceae > Suessiales > Symbiodiniaceae > Symbiodinium > Symbiodinium natans. The sequence continues at coordinate 1,346,354 of CAJNDS010002413.1, forward strand.
GGCTCCTTTTCTGGCAGCGGCAAGAGGAGGTGTTTGTGGACAAGCTCTGCACCTTAGGGGCCTGGCACTTCACCTTTTGACCCGTTTTTGGTTACATGTAATCCGGTTGACACATAAAAAGCTTGCCCTAAGCCCTAAACCCTAAAAACCCTAAAAACCCTAAAAGCCCTCACAAAACAAAGCCTAAAAACCCTGCAACCGAACCTGGCCCCCTAAGGCATCAATGAGTGAGATAGGAAACTGAAGCTAAACCCTAAACCCCAAACCCTAAACCCTAAACCCTAAACCCTAAACCCCTCTAAGGCATCAATGAGTGGGATAGGCAGCTCAAGGCTGAAGGCATCCTCAACATTGGCGCCATACTCAAGAGTTCGGACTCAATGCTCGTTCTTTGGGACACTCAGCCAATTAGGGCTTAGGATTTGGGGTGTGGGGTTTAGGGTTTAGGGTTTAGGGTTTTAGGGTTTAGGGTTTTTAGGGGTACTCAGTTACCGCAACGGTTGAACTCTAGACATTTTGGGCTGCCTTTGGTCTTGGGAAAAACCGAAGTCTAACCTTTTTTCCCCCCTGTGGTTCTGGGAGAAGTAAGGACAAGACCTACCAAAAGCGCACCCAGACTCTTCAATTCGACGCATGTTTTTCCTGCTTCGGGGCCTTGTTGTACCTTAAACCCTAAACCCTAAACCCTAAACCCTAAACCCTGAGGCTTGTGGTGCTTGTTCGAGATCGCCGCCTTCTTACACAGCCGCCCCGATGGGCAGAAGCCGCACCTAGGACCCGATCTGGGCCCTTACGTCGTTTTTTTTGAGGCTTCCCTTACAATCCTCTTAAAATAAGCCAACAAAGTGGGTTTAGGGTTAAGGGGTTTAGGGTTGAGGGTTCAGGGTTCAGGGTTCAGGGTAACCCTAAACCCTAAACCCTAAACCCTAAACCCTAAACCCTAAACCCTAAACCCTAATTACGGTTTTAGTCCTAGGTTACTCCCCTGGGTCTAGGCACCTGGTCATTCGACCAACACTCCTGGGGCCCCTGGTGGCAGTTCTCAACCTCGGACTGACCCTTGGCCAGCAGTTGAACTTTAAACTTTGTGGGTTTAGGGTTTAGGGTTTAGGGTTTAGGGTTTTGGGTTTTGGGTTTAGGGTTTAGGGCTAGTTTAGTAGGAAGAATACAGTTTAAGCTTGTTTTCGCCCCTAGGCTCTTGGAGAAGTAAGGATCGTTGGCTCCGGAGCGGCCTACCTCTCCGCCTATGTGGCCGAGCCTTGGTAGCCCCGGTTTAGGGTTTAGGGTTTGGGGTTTAGGGTTTCGGGTTTAGGGCTTGGGGTTTAGGGTTTCGGGTTTAGGGTTTGGGGTTTAGGGTTTAGGGTTTCGGGTTTAGGGTTTATGGTTTAGAGTAATTGTTGTTGCTTTTTTGGGGTCCTGGGTTCCCTTGTAGCGTAACATAGGGTTTAGGGTTTAGGGTTTAGGTTTTGGGGAAGGGTGCCCTTGTTATAAGATGGCTGCTTGGCTACTAAGGATCTCACGTCCGAAGGATCTGGCCCGATTCTGCCATTTTGGGTGCTTTTCGGGCTCATCACGGTGCAGGTCCAGTTTGCTGTCGCCGATCTCGCCCGCCGGTATTGCAGAGAAGTCGAGGACCTGTCGCAGGACTACTACTTGCTTAAGAACCCCAAGAGCTTAGAGAGTAAACACATAAGAATCCCCCGATTACCCCTATCAGGAAGAATATTTAAACCCTAAACCCTAAACCCTTAACCCTTAACCCTTAACCCTAAACCCTAAACCCTAAACCCTAAACCCTCAGGTGTCCTTTTAGCAATTCGTAGAGGAGCTCCGGAGCTTCCGCCTCGATGATGCCAGGGCCTGGTGCTGCTCCGTCGGCCACGTCAATCCGGCCTCCGGTGGCTCCATCCCTTGTGACTTGCTGTTGGTAGGGTTTAGGGTTGAGGGTTTAGGGTTTAGGGTTTAGGGTTTAGGGTTTAGGGTTTAGAGTTTAGGGTTTAGTGTTTAGGGTTTAGGGTTTAGGGTTTAGGGTTTGGGGCTTGGGGTTTAGGGAATGAGGTATCCTAGATAATTCCTTTCAGGGTATATGTAGGGAAATATAGGGTACCTCATTCCCTCATTCCGTACTCACCAACAGCAAGGTGACCGCGCAGTGGTGGAAAGGTGCATCTGCAGTTGGTTCGGATGCGTGGATGAGTTCGAAACTCAGTCATAGTTGGGTAAAAATAAGGAACATAAATTTAAAATCCTATACCCTAAACCCCAAACCCTAAAACCTAAACCCTCAACCCTAAACCCTAAACCTAAACCCTAAACCCTAATTTTTAATATTATTCCAACCATGAGCTAGGAACGGACGGTGCGGACGGAGGTACTGAGCATCTTGGATAGCCAGCTTTCAACAGCTCTGACCTCCTACTGCCGCATCGTTGAAGCGTCCCCATGCATCCTCTGGGCATTTGCCGACTTTTCTGTTTCTTAGTAGCTGACTGAGGTGCACTTTACACTTTTTTGGGATAGTATAATCACCTACAGAACTGAAAGTGTACACTTTTTTGGGGCTTAGGAACTCAGCAACTAAGGTGTCACCCATGCTTGAAGGGAATGCCGACGCGGCCATGCGGCTGCTGTTGCGCGGCTTCGCCTACTGGCTAGGCGTCGTCCCGGCATTTCTCGCGGTACTCTATAGGATGGCGCACTGCTTGCGCCGGGCGAGAAGGTCCCTTATCTGAAAACCTTTTGTGGCTTTCCTTATTTACAGGAGGAATATGTGAAGTTTCAACTCTTTTTTCCCCTGAGTTCTTGGAGAAGTAAAAGGTCTTGGTGTCTGGACAAGCTGGTGTCGATGATGCTGGCTTGCTTCGGTGTTTGCCTCTTCGTGTGCACCGCGGTTGCGGAAGGGGCCCTTTTCGGCCTACTCCGGCCTTGGCTGCCTAGGGCAGCCTACGGAGCTATTTTCTGCTTTAGCAGCCTCACCTTGGCTGCTCTGCTCTGGAACAGGCCGCGCTGCTTCCCAAGGCGCCCTTTGTTCGGCGCCAGCGCGGCCACGCTTAGGGTTTAGGGTTTTAGGGTTTTAGGGTTTTAGGGTTTTAGGGTTTTAGGGTTTAGGGTTTTAGGGTTTTAGGGTTTTAGGGTTTTAGGGTTTTAGGGTTTTAGGGTTTTAGGGTTTTAGGGTTTTAGGGTCTGTGGTTGACACACAGACCCCCCCCATCATACCAACCTGGAGTTCTGGCAGATCCAAAAGGCCAACCTTCAGGGAGGCAGGCTTGAGGGTCTAGGGTTTAGGGTTTAGGGTTTAGGGTTTAGGGTTTAGGGTTTAGGGTTTAGGGTTTAGGGTTTAGGCTTTGGGGTTGATGGTTTTCTGACAGGTCCACAGAAGCCAACTTTTAAGGAGGTAGGGTTTGGGCTTTAGGGTTTAGGGTTTAGGGTTTAGGGTTTAGGGTTTCGTGTCTAAGGCTGGTGTCTGTATAGGGTTGAGGGCTCTACAAATGAGGGGCCCCCTAGTTATAAGTAGAGTTATAAGAACCCTGAATTGGGTTATAAGGATCCGAACTCAGGTTACAAGTCCCTTACCTATATTTTGTATACTAAGGGGGCCCCTCCTTGTAGGGCCTCCTTGTAGGGCTTCAGGGTTTCAGGCTCTAGTTTTGTTCTTTTGTTTCAGGCTGGGTTGGAGTTCCAAGTTTGTTTTCGGGTTTTGGGGTTCAAGACCAGCTGTGCCCTCATCAACAACCTTCCCTCCAGAAGGGTTTTAGGGTTCATGGCTGAGGGTTTAGGGTTTAGGGCTAGGGTTGAGGGTTTAGGGCTAGGGTTTAGGGTAGAGGGCTTAAGGTTTAGGGTTCAGGGCTTAGGGTTTAGGCGTGGCTTTGTGTCGAAGAGGCCTCCACCCACTTTGCGGATGGCGACGTGGCATCTGTGCTGGGTGACATCACGCCGGGCGCCTGAAACTTTGGGAACCCTAAACCCTAAACCCTAAACCCTAAACCCTAAACCCTAAACCCTAAACCCTAAACCCTAAACCCTAAACCCTAAACCCTAAACCCTAACCCTAAACCCTAAACCCTAAACCCTAAACCCTAAACCCTAAACCCTAAACCCTAAACCGGGGGAAGCCTAGGGTCTAAATGACTACCAAGACGACCCCCCACTGGTCTACAAGTTGCTTATCAGAACCGCCCCAAAGTAGCCCCGGGCGTCCGTGTATGCAAATAAGGCAAACATTGCAATGTATGCAAATTTTGCCAACGTCGCTCATGTATGCAAAATTTGCCAGCGCTCAATTAAGTCGATGGGATTTCACGGGATTCCTCCGTGATTCTGCGTGATTTCGTGTTGGGATCCCTATAAAATCTATACGGTGACGGAATTTCGCGTGATTTCGTGTGATTCTGCAACCTTCCAATTCCATGGAACCTAGCCTCGAACCTCTGTGTGCAAATTTTGCTAACGTTGCCCAGGAACGGGCCTCTGTAGACAAAAATTGCACACGTATTCAAATGTATGCAATATTTGCATGCTTTGGATGCCAAGGGTAGGCCCTTATTCCTTCTTTTAGGTTGAGGGTTGAGGGTTGAGGGTTTAGGGTTCGGGTTTAGGGTTTAAGATTTAGGGTTTAGGGTTTAGGGTTTAGGGTTTTGGGTTTAGGGCTACTATTCGCTTAAGAACCGCCCCCAAAAAAACAATGAACAAGATTCTTCCTTCTGCGGTAGATGCAAGGGTTGTTGTTTTTTTTCGGGGTTCTCAAACAAATAGTAGTTTGGGAGTACATGATCCCTAAAGTTTGTCCGTTGCCCCCGTCAGAGGGCTCTAAAGTATGGGCCCTTGGGTTGTACGGGCTACGTAAGGGGTATATAAGGGGTCTTCTTAAGGGCCAATACTAAGGGACCATGTAACTACCCTAAGAAGAGTTTAGGGTTTAGGGTTTAGGGCTCAGGGAAGTTTCAAAGACCTCCTTCAGGCCCTGGAATTTCCGTCAGGGAAGAGGGGCAGTAGTAGGTGATCTACTAGGACCCGGAGATACCCAAGGGCAGGCGCTGATTCCCTTTTTGTAAAGGGCTGCGGTTCCCTTGAACCAAAAAGGGTGTCCCTTTCCTAGGTTGCTCTTGGATGTAGCCAGGGAATCCCTGAGCGCTTCGGTTCCCTAAACCCTAAACCCGAAACCCACCCCAAACCCGAACCCGAGTCCCTGAACCCTAAACTGCAGGTTTCGGGTTTAGGGTTTAGGGCTTAGGGTTCAGCTTTTTCTAGTCAAGCAATGATCGGGCTTTGGCAAAATACCCACCCGATACTATCCTTGTTTATATCAAAGATCATAGCGCATAAAAACCCAAAACCCCTTAAGCCCTAAACCCCAAACCCGTAACCCCTAAACCCTAAACCCCACGTCACGGGCTCTGTTTACAAAGAGCTTGAGAAACCGAGCTGTTCGAGATTTTCTGGGAGTAGGGTTTACGGTTCAGGCTTCATGGTTAGGGTTTAGGGTTTAGGGTTTTAGGGTTTAGGGTTTAGGGTTTAGGGTTTAGGGTTTAGGGTTTAGGGTTTAGGGTTTAGGGTTTAGAGTTCTGGTCCCGACTTCTTCCGCGGGTTCTTCACAGGTCGCCGCAGCGTACCAAACCTCGGTTTTCCCCGGCTTCCCCCTTTCTTCGCGGCAAAAGGGCCCTCTTTGCAACAAGCAGGTGGCTTGCGAGGTTTAGGGTTTAGGGTTTAGGGTTTAGGGTTTAGGGTTTAGGGTTTAGGGTTTAGGGTTTAGGGTTTAGGGTTTAGGGTTTAGGGTTTAGGGTTTAGGGTTTAGGGTTTAGGGTGTAGAGCTTGTGGCTTAGGGCTTGGGCTTGGGGCTTAGGGCTTAGGCATTGCTGTCTTTGCCAACATAAGAGTGCGTTGGGGCGCCATTGCGTTTGCAGATGGAACTTGCCGCCACTGCAAGGTGAGAAGGCCTAGCAATACACCTAAACCCTAAATCCCAAACCCGGCCAAACCCCAAACCCCAAACCTGCCCCTAAACCCTAAACCCTAAACCCTAAACCCTAAACCCTAAACCCTACACCCCAAACCCTAAACCCTAAACCCTAAACCCCCCAACGGAGGCCGGACCCCTACCCCGAGCGGCCGCCACGGCCGCCGCGCTCGCCGGACGCGCCTCTGGGCTTGAGAATTTTCAGGGTTTAGGGTTTAGGGTTTAGGGTTTAGGGTTTAGGGTTTAGGGTTTAGGGTTTAGGGTTTAGGGTTTAGGTTTGGGGTTCCAATAAACCCTAAACCCTAAACTGCTTTTGCCAGGAGAATCCCTTGAATCATGCCAAGCCCGAACGATGCATGGGGGTGAGGAGGGGCGGCACGAGAGCCGACAGCAGCTGCGACCGCTTAAGTCATGTGGCTGGGCCATGTTGGCGCTATAGCCTAAACCCTAAACCCTTAGAGCCTAAGACCCTGAATCCCTCGGGATGCGGATCAAAGAAGAATTTATTTAGGATCAAGAAAAAATTTTTTTAGGATCAAGAAAAACTTAATTTAGAATCAAAAAATAATTTATTCGGTTCTTCCGCTGGAGAGAGGGAACCGGAGGGAGGGAGGGAGAAAAGGAGGGAGGGAGGGAGGGAGAGAAGAAAGGGCGGAAGGACGAAAGGAAGGAAGGAAGGCAGGAAGGAAGGAAGCAAGCAAGGAAGCAAGGAAGCAAGGAAGCAAGGAAGCAAGGAAGCAAGGAAGCAAGGAAGCAAGGAAGCAAGGAAGCAAGGAAGCAAAGAAGCAAGGAAGCAAAGAAGCAAGGAAGGAAGGAAGGAAGGAAGGAAGGAAGGAAGGAAAGAAGGAAGGAATAAATCAAGAAATCAAGAAAGAAAGCAAGAAAGAAAGCACAATGAAAGAAAAAACAAAAAAAGAAGCAAGGAAGAAGTCGTGCCAGCTTGCTTCAAAGCATACGCATCTTTTCGAAACCCATTATGCGAGCATTGTGTTTGCAAATGGGGAGCAGGGCCCACCCCAACAACCCCCCGCTTCATTGAAGTCGTGCCAGCTTGCTTCAAAGTATACGCGTCTTTCGACGCCTCTGATGCGAGCCTGCACCCCCCTAATCCCCGTTCTATTTTAAGTCGTGCCAGGTGCTTCAGCATACTTTCGAAAACCATGATGCGAGAATTCTGTTTGGGCATGGGGGGGGGGGCGTGCCCCCCCCCAACCCCCGGCCCTTTTTCAAATCGTTCTGGCTTGCTTCAGAGTATACGCATTTTTTGAAACTCCTGATGCCAAGATGCCAACATTGATTTGCAGCCTCTGGAAACACAGAAATGCTGCTATTTACAGTATGTCCAGCCTCTGAAAGCGCAGAAATGCTGCTATTTACAGTATTTGCAGCCTCTGGAAACTCAGAAATGCTGCAGTGTACAGTATGTCCAGCCTCTGAAAGCGCAGAACTGCTGCTATATACAGTATCTGCAGCCTCTTTGGAAACTCAGAAATGCTGCTACTTTCAGTAGTTCCCACATGAATGCTTTTTTTTCGGTATTTAGAGCTTGCGAACGGCCAGAAATGCGGCATTTCTGAGCGTTTACAGCCTCCGCTCCGCTTGCAACAAGCCTTCGAAGCCTTCAGTAAATTATTTTTTGATCCCAAATAAGTTTTTTTTATCCGCCTAGAAATACATTATTTTTGATCCCAAATAAATGTTTTTTTGATCCCCTACCCGAATCCCTCAAGCCCTAAACTCTACAACAAGACCCAGAACCCAAAAACCCCAAAACCCTAAACTCTACAATAAGACCCTAAGACCCCCCAAAACCCTGCAAGCCCCAAAAGCCCTAAACCCTAAACCCTAAACCCCAAACCCCAAGAAGCCTAAAACCCTTAAGACGCGAAACCCGAGGCCCGTTCCCGTGACCATCTTCACTGGCTTCCTCGGCGCCGGAAAGACCACGGCCGGGAGCCCTCAGGTCTTCCTTAGAGGGTTTAGGGTTTCGGGTTTAGGGTTTGGGGTTTGGGGTTTAGGGTTTGGGGTTTAGGGTTTGGGGTTTAGGGTTTAGGGTTTAGGGTTTGGGGTTTAGGGTTTGGGGTTTGGGGTTTGGGGTTTGGGGTTTAGGGTTTAGGGTTTGGGGTTTAGGGTTTAGGGTTTGGGGTTTGGGGTTTAGGGTTTAGGTTTAGGGTTTAGGGTTTGGGGTTTGGAGTTTGGGGTTTAGGGTTTAGCGTTTAGGGTTTGGGGTTTGGGGTTTAGGGTTTGGGGTTTGGGCTTTAGAGTTTAGGGTTTAGGGTTTTTAGGGCGTTTATCGGGTTTATAAGGGTTTAGGGCTTTTTGGAATGGTAAAGGGTTCGGGTCCCAAAAAGTTGCGGCAAGCTTTGGGCGAAAGCTTTGGAGCGAAAGTGTTGGGCGAGTTTTGGGCGGTTTTTCCTTTAGCCCTAAACCCTAAACCCTAAACCCTAAACCCTAAACCCTAAACCCTAAACCCTAAACCCTAAACCCTAAACCGCTGGCTCCTCAGCACCTTTCAGCTCCTCGGCTCCCTCTAGCTTCTCTTAGAGGGTTTAGGGTTTAGGGTTCAGGGTTTAGGGTTTAGGTTTTAGGGTTTAGTTTAGGGTTTAGACCCTGAGACCTCTTGGAGCCCAATCTTTGCCCCCATGCACTTCAGGGCTTCGGGCTCGTGTACGTCCAACTGTCTTGGATTACCCTAAACCCTAAACCCTAAACCCTAAACGCTAAACCCTGAACCCTCAACCCTGAACCCTCAACCCTGAACCCTCAACCCTGAACCCTGAACCCTGAACCCTGAAGTGTCTCGTGGTTACAGTGCTGGCGCGATCCGGGGCCTAAGCATGTTTAGGGTTTAGGGTTTAGGGTTTAGGGTTTAGGGTTTAGGGTTTAGGGTTTATAGGGATATCCCAAACCCCTAAACCCTAACCTTCTCCTATCAAGCTCGACATCGTGGTGTGTGCGCTCGCGCCGTGTGACCACCCTCCTTCTACGCGGTGCGACCTCGCGCCGCAAAGCGTCTCTTTCGTGTTCACGGTTTAGGGGGTGGGGTTTCGTTAGGGTTTAGGGTTTGGGAGCTTAAGGATTTCGGGTTGTCAGGGATTTCAGGGTTGTTAGGGTGCAAGAATCCCCTATTTCAGAAAAATCCCTAAACCCTAAACTCCATCCAGAGGTGCTGAACCATCTCCTCGCCGGGCAGCGCGACAAGAAGTTCGGACCTCCAGAGAGGGACGTGGCACTGTAACCCTAAACCTGAAACCCCTGAACCCTGAAACCTGAGGGGCAGGGTTTAAGTAGGGTTTCGGGCACAAGGGAAGCCAGCTTTATCGACGGAGGCGTACCCTAAACCCTAAAGCACTGTGACATCTCCACTTATGCCCTGCCATGAGACTTCCCTAAACCCACGCAGACCCCCAGACCTCCAAAGCAGATTGTCACAGATGCTCCCAGTTCCAGTTGATTGTCTTCAGCACTTAAACCCTAAACTCCAAACCTGACTGTCTTCAGCACTTAAACCCCAAACTCCAAACCCCAAACCCTAAAATCGAAGCCCTAAGCCCTAAGCCCTAAGCCCTAAGCCCTAAACCCTAAACCCTAAACCCCCAAATCCAAACCCTAAACCCCAAACCCCAAAACTAGTCCTGGAAGACCACCTCACAGTTTTTGCTGTCATTAATTAATGAGCCCTTTGTAGAGACTGGCCGATTAGATTGCAGGCTTTGTAAAGTCCGGCAAGCTGTGCATAGTTTTGCCGCTTGCAACAAGTTCCAGAAAGTCTGCAAAGGATGAAGTAGCACGGGATTTCTTAGCCATCTTTGACATGTCAAAAAACTAATAGGGACGAACTATAGTACCCTATTACAATCCCTATTCAGTGTTTAGGGTTCAGGGTTCAGGGTTCAGGGTTCAGGGTTTAGGGTTTAGGGTTTAGGGTCCCCCGATTAGAATCCCTATTGGGGACGGTTAGTATCAATGGGGAGCATCCCGAAGGTTCGCTGTCATTGAGAACGAGTTCGGTGCCGTGCCGATCGACAACGAGCTTCTGGTGAACTCGGCCGGTGCTCTCAGTGACAATCCCCTAAAACCTGAACCCTGAGGGTTTAGGGTTTTGGGTTTTGGGTTTTGGGTTTTGGGTTTTGGGTTTTGGGTTCCCATTACGTTGGACCCTGAAAGTTTGCACCTTTGGGTTTGGGGTGCCCTTTCTAAAGATTTATTTTAAGGTAGTAGAAGGGCCATATTAAGGGTTAAGGACTAAGGGTTTAGGGTTATAGGGGGCTTATTTTTGCAGAACTAAACCCTAAACCCTATACCCTAAACCCTAAACCCTAAACCCTAAACCCTAAACCCTAAACCCTAAACCCTGTACCCTAAACCCTAAACCCTAAACCCCAAACCCTAAACCCTAAAGTGATCATCCAACCCTCGCAATGAAGTGGGTCCAAATCGGCTTCGGCCGTCGGGGGGTAATATAGGGGCCTTAAAGCCTTAAAGGGTTTCGGGGGTCATCATAGTATGTAGGGCCTAAGTTACTTATAATCCCCTTTTAAACCAAAAGAAGGGTACCCTGGTTACGCCAAAATTACTCTTGGCTCTCGAATCTTAAGGTAGTATATTTCCTCTTTTAGGGCCTAAGTTACTTATAATCCCCTTTAACCCTACACCCTAAACCCTTTCTTACTCCTACTTTCCTCTTGGGTCTAGAAGAGTGTCCAACATTGCAAGTCCTGAACCCCACATGGGCGTTTCCCAACACAGGTCGTAGTAAACCCCTTCCCCCTTCCCCCTCACCAAAAAAGTGCACCCCTACTTTCGGAACCCGATGTCCCTATCCCGAACCCTAAACCCTAAACCCTAAACCCTAAACCCTAAACCCGAAGCCCTGAAACCCGGATCCCAAGACTTGCGCTCAGTCTATGGGACTGGCGGAGCAAGTGGTGGTCATGGAGAACGGCTGCATGTGCTGCACGGTCCGCCGGCTTTTCTGGGCTTAGGGTTTAGGGTTTAGGGTTTAGGGTTTAGGGTTTAGGGTTTAGGGTTTAGGGTTTCGGGTTTAGGGTTTAGGGTTTAGGATTTAGGGTTTAGGGTTTAGGGTTTAGGGTGCCCCCGCGCGAACTGCCCAGATCCTGAATCCGAATATCCCCGCACCTAAGCCCTGAACCCTAAACCCCCAACCCCAAACCCGAAACCCCAACCCCTACACCCCTAAACCCCCCTAAACCCCCTAAACCCTAAACCCTAAACCCTAAACCCGGGGGGGGGGGGGGTGTAGAAGGTTTAGGACTTGGGCGATGTTTTGACCTGGGGTTAGGGTTGGGGGTTCATCCTTCGACTGCTGTTGGGGTTGAGGGTTTAGGGTTTAGGGTTTAGGGTTTAGGGTTTAGGGTTCAGGGTTCAGGGTTCAGGGTTTAGGGTTTAGGGTTTAGGGTTTAGGGTTTAGGGTTTAGGGTTCAGAAAGGACTGTTGTGAGGCGGAGTTGTTGGGTAGTTTTCAGTCATTTAATAAGGTTTAGGGGTTAGTAAACGCTTACAACTTTAAACTTATGGCCTCACAACAGTCCATTCGTGTGTGGGAATCTTGACCATGATGTTTGGCATACATGATTTGTGGG
>CAJNDS010002414.1:0-32500 GCA_905221605.1 Symbiodinium natans
AACTGAACACTATAGATGTTTGTGCAGAGGCCTGGACGCAGTCTCTTCCGACTGTTGTGCAAGTTTACCACAAGATCCGAGAAACTCTTCCAGAGTCAGAGCTCTTGAGCAAATATCCTGGCTGGCTCAGCCTCCAAGCAAAACATCTTGTCCGCATCCCCTGAGTCTGACCGGGCAATACCCCAAAGACGTAGTCTTTGCCATTCAGCCTCCCGGGGCTTCTACAGCTTTCTCGACTACATCTAATGCTGAGGGTTCTTCAACGGCATCAGGCATGACTTCCTCTACCTTGGAAGACTCTACTGCTACGACGGCTCCTTCAACGACGTCAGGCATGGCCACTCCGCCTTCAACGACGTCAGGCGTGGCCACTCCGATTGGTGTCGGTGCGCAAGAGGCGAACGAAGCCCTTCCCAGCGGCGCTCCCTTGGCTTTCTGGGCGGTTGCTTATGGTTTGCTTGCCTACTCGTGAAGTCTTCGTGAGGTCATATGCAGCCACATGCTTCAGTGACGGAATCGACAGCAAAGCGCTGCAGGTCTGAGGCATCTCTCATGCTGTACAGGATACTTGCTTAACGATTGGAGGCGGCGAAATGGCGCCTTAATGTGACAAAGCACCTCCAATCGCCTGCTGGTGAATAGCACCTAGAGCCTGGAGTGCCATCCAGGACTTTGCCAACTAAAAAGATTCCATTCAAGACTTCAGACTTCCTGGCCAAGGGTAAAGTGCTGGCGAGCCTGAGATTTCCTACGTTGTACAGTATGCTTGCTCAACGATCGGAGGCGGCGAAATGGCGCCTTAATGTGACAAAGCACCTCCGTCGCCTGCCTATGAATATTGCATCGAATGCAGCCAAGACTTTGCTTGGAGAAAACGAGCGTATTCAGCAGCTTGCTTGTTTTGCAACATGGTCTTAAGGCCACGCAAGCGTCTTCTTGCAATATTTTGCTGCCTGCGGTTCCCAGCTTTCCCCCAAGCAGCTCGCGGCTACCGATTTTCTGACGCAGGCCGGTGTTTGCTGGATTCATATAGAATGGCTGCAGTAAACTTGTTGTTAACTGCGTCTAAGCTCCTTGTTCTAGTGACGGTGAGAGGTTCAGAAGTGCGTGGGTGCACGTATGAGTGCTATGCACGCGCTGGGGCGGCGGCCTCGGGCAATGTCGGGCAATGTCGGTTAATTCCAACCCAACAGAAGTGTGCAGCTTTGAGGTGGAGGCTCAGCATGTGCTATCCTATCATCGTGGCAGCGCTTCTGGGAATTACTGCTGGGCAGGCAGGTGTGAAGAATCTTCGCCGCGTGTTTTCATTGATGTCTTCTTTGCAGGAGGCGGAGCTGAACCTCCCACATGAGCTCGGCCGCTTTCTGTGTGCAACCTGCAGAAGTTGAAAAGTTTTAGAGATTTGCTATGTCCGCAGCTTGCCAAGGTGGAACCGGGTTTTCACACACAGCGAGGCGCGCGTCATCAAGTAAGGCACGAGGGCCGTCTGAAAGAATCAGACGCAGGTAGGTTAAGCGTGCTTAAGATTGTTAGGTTGTTGGTCTAAGCCAGTTCAGCGTCGCGTCGAAGCAAACTGCAGATATGTAGAAGTTGTAAGGGTGAGAATGAGTGGATATGAGTGGTGGAGCTTACCAGCTGCAAAAGGAATGCCGTGCCACTGCTAACCGCAGCAGCCAAGCTTGAGAGATAAGCAGTGGCCATTCTGTACTCGTGATACGAACTCCTGTTGACCTGCCGTTGTCGATGTTGTGCCTTCAGGCAATCGCTGCCGCGACGCTCGAACTCACTGGCACATGCACGTGGAAAAACCTCAATGGTTTTTGGTATGCAGCCGGCCAGACCGCTTCTGGACACGTCTACTTCCAAAAGGAAGGCGTTGAGAGATCTTGGTGGTCGACGTGGTCTAGCAGATATGTTAACTCGGTGACACATTTAGTCTTGTACTATGATCCAGAATGCTCTAGTCTGCGTCCGTCCCGTTGGATCATCGCCGAGATGTCCGACTTTGATTACTCTGCTACGTCGAACCTGGGCGGTAGCTGCCATTCGTATTCTCCAGAGATCTCCTCAAGCGTCTCTTCAGAGTTTCCGACGTCCGGTGAGTGGAATATGGTATTTGGATATTGCAGTTCAAGCTCGGTGGACAGAATTCTGAACTTCAAGCTCCAAAAGCCACGGCTGGTTGAAGGCTCTGATTTGGCTGGTCATCTAGAAATATACTTTGAAGGCTCTTGGGCAGCAGTTTGCGCCAATGGTTGGGATGATGTTGACGCGCAAGTTGTCTGCGATGAGTTGGGTCTTCAAGGTGGTTCTGCCAGCCGTATTTCCAACGCTAGAAATGCAACATCAGTTCTAGATGAGGTGACTTGCAATGGAGATGAGGTTGGTCTTGGTCTTTGTGCTGGTCGGGTGGGATTGCAATCTTGCACAGAGCTTGCTGCAGTTGAGTGCGAGGCCAGATTTGAAGAACTGTCGGAGTGTGCTTATTGGTTGCTTTAGATAGGTTTTGGGTGTATCGTGTTGTCTTGTCGTGAGCCTGGGCAGGAGATTCCTATACGACTGGTTGAGGGCAGCAGCCTGGAAGGCGCAGTGGAAATAAGCTACAACGGTACCTGGTCGGGTATCTGCTCGCAAGGTTGGGATGATGTGGACGCTGCAGTTGCTTGTCGTCATCTGGGGCTGGTTGGTGGTACTGCCTTCAGCGTGCGAAGAGCGAACGCCTCCGCTCGGATGACTCATGTGCGTTGCGGAGGCGTTGAGGCGAGATTGACAGCTTGTCAAAGTGTTGGACCTCCTCAAGAATGCTTGGATGAGGACTTTGCTGCAGTCCGCTGCTTGCCCACTAGCACGACGAGCACTGCTACGATGACAAGTACCACGACGAGCACTGCTACGATGACAAGTACCACATCGACAGGAAGATTCCAGTGCGAGCCTCCGAGCTTGTTTGGAAGTGAACTGCCAGAACGCGTGGCTTTCCACCCCGAAAAAAACTTCGCCTTTTGTCGCGAGATATTCACTGGTTCTTCAGGGCAGTCCGTGTATGACGCTTGCATGGATTTCTGCAATCCTGCTGGTGATGCTGCCAAGCTTGCTTTGCAGGTTGGCGTCAGTCCACGTGGTCTGCATCTGGACCAAGCCAAGGATATCTGCACAAGCGAGATCTTCTTGTATAATTCAAGCTTGGCCGAACTCTGCGACGAGCGACGCAATGCCCTGAACATCATTGAAGACAAGGCAGTTGATTTACTTGGTCAGACCTATGTTTTCAAGGCAGAGCAACGGGTGTTCAAGGCGAGTATTGCAAAGGCCTCAGCTGACTTGCAAGAGTATCTCCGGGGTGAGGACTTCAGACGAGCGATGGATGATGCCAATGGTCCTCAGAAGGCTAATGTCATGGTTGAGAAAGTCCAGGAGAAAGTAAGTCTGCTGACAGGTTCTTCGGATGAGCTGCGTGAGTCACTGATCAAGTTAACAACTAGTTCTGACAACCTTGTGGCAGTGGTCGATCAGCAGCTGAGCATGTTCGAAGAGTTCGTGGAGAAATGTGGGGGTGAATTACTGGCGTTCAAGAATTCCGCTGATGAGGTCATCATGGATATTTGTCACCAGACCGGAAGAAGTTGCTTCGAAACCACGGGCTCTCGCCACATAGGCTGTTGTTGCGGCTTCAACCCAATCCTGGATGCGGATGATGGTCGCTCAAGTTTGTGTAGCCAAGCCAAAGCGCAAACAGAGGATCAGGTCCAAGAGGCCGAAAATCGACTGAGCCAGCTCGGAGCCAGCGCAAGCTTGCAACTGGGAGCTTCATATGCTGAGTATGAAAGGGTGTGTCGTGGCCGTCGCCTCCAACGCGAAGATGCGCCTGACGAATTTCCAAGAGTTATTGGTGTTAGGCAGCTTCAAGATGAGAAATGCCAACGTCTTCCCAATTGGGACTTTGCCAACACTGCTTGGAGTTTGTGCGAACCCAGAGGGGATGATAGACGTGAAGCCAGGATGCAGAGCATGCAAGATGCATGTAGAGACTTCTGCGAGGGCTCGACCAATGCAGTGCCACTTCTGATGGGGACGCCAGAGTTCGGCTTTAATGCCACCGCTATGGAACACATTGCCGCAAGCGTTTTCATCAAGAACGATGCTCGCGTCCAAGAATGTCACGTGTGGTCGCAAGCCTTCAAGGATGTTGAGCAAACCCTCGCCAGGTTTATGGCTGCCTTGGATATCTTCAACGTAGCCAAGATGTGGTATACCATTCGATTTCAGGCCACTTCCAAGGAAGTGCAGGAGCTGGTGTCTTCGGCTGCTTTTGAAGCAAACATATCTAGTCAAGGCTTCGCAGCCTACAACAACATCAAGAAGCTCACCCAGACTGGGTCTGCGAAGGATATCCAGGATCAATTGTTGAACGCCATCAATGGAGTACGTGTTGAAGCGTCAGCCTTGCAAAAGATGCTTTCTAGTAGCTCCGAGCTGATGCAGCGCTTCCTCGCAGAGTGCAATGGAGTGTTTCTTGGCCAAGGATCTAATGGGGAGCGATATTTGGACATATGCCGCCAATTCTTGGACCTCTGTGTGGAGGAAGAGGAAGCCTCGCACGTAGGCTGCTCTTGCGGCTACCACCCCTTCGCCACATTCGGCAATCCGCCTGATTTCAGTATTGGAGGAGCAAGTGATGAACTGAACACTATAGATGTTTGTGCAGAGGCCTGGACGCAGTCTCTTCCGACTGTTGTGCAAGTTTACCACAAGATCCGAGAAACTCTTCCAGAGTCAGAGCTCTTGAGCAAATATCCTGAGCTGGCTCAGCCTCCAAGCAAAACATCTTGTCCGCATCCCCTGAGTCTGACCGGGCAATACCCCAAAGACGCAGTCTTTGCCATTCAGCCTCCCGGGGCTTCTGCTGAGGGTTCTTCAACGGCATCAGGCATGACTACCTCTACCTTGGAAGACTCTACTGCTACGACGGCTCCTTCAACGACGTCAGGCATGGCCACTCCGCCTTCAACGACGTCAGGCGTGGCCACTCCGATTGGTGTCGGTGCGCAAGAGGCGAACGAAGCCCTTCCCAGCGGCGCTCCCTTGGCTTTCTGGGCGGTTGCTTATGGTTTGCTTGCCTACTCGTGAAGTCTTCGTGAGGTCATATGCAGCCACATGCTTCAGTGACGGAATCGACAGCAAAGCGCTGCAGGTCTGAGGCATCTCTCATGCTGTACAGGATACTTGCTTAACGATTGGAGGCGGCGAAATGGCGCCTTAATGTGACAAAGCACCTCCAATCGCCTGCTGGTGAATAGCACCTAGAGCCTGGAGTGCCATCCAGGACTTTGCCAACTAAAAAGATTCCATTCAAGACTTCAGACTTCCTGGCCAAGGGTAAAGTGCTGGCGAGCCTGAGATTTCCTACGTTGTACAGTATGCTTGCTCAACGATCGGAGGCGGCGAAATGGCGCCTTAATGTGACAAAGCACCTCCGTCGCCTGCCTATGAATATTGCATCGAATGCAGCCAAGACTTTGCTTGGAGAAAACGAGCGTATTCAGCAGCTTGCTTGTTTTGCAACATGGTCTTAAGGCCACGCAAGCGTCTTCTTGCAATATTTTGCTGCCTGCGGTTCCCAGCTTTCCCCCAAGCAACTCGCGGCTACCGATTTTCTGACGCAGGCCGGTGTTTGCTGGATTCATATAGAATGGCTGCAGTAAACTTGTTGTTAACTGCGTCTAAGCTCCTTGTTCTAGTGACGGTGAGAGGTTCAGAAGCGCGGGCTAGGCTCTGGGTGCACGTATGAGTGCTATGCACGCGCTGGGGCGGCGGCCTCGGGCAATGTCGGTTAATTCCAACCCAACAGAAGTGTGCAGCTTTGAGGTGGAGGCTCAGCATGTGCTATCCTATCATCGTGGCAGCGCTTCTGGGAATTACTGCTGGGCAGGCAGGTGTGAAGAATCTTCGCCGCGTGTTTTCATTGATGTCTTCTTTGCAGGAGGCGGAGCTGAACCTCCCACATGAGCTCGGCCGCTTTCTGAGTGCAACCTGCAGAAGTTGAAAAGTTTTAGAGATTTGCTATGTCCGCAGCTTGCCAAGGTGGAACCGGGTTTTCACACACAGCGAGGCGCGCGTCATCAAGTAAGGCACGAGGGCCGTCTGAAAGAATCAGACGCAGGTAGGTTAAGCGTGCTTAAGATTGTTAGGTTGTTGGTCTAAGCCAGTTCAGCGTCGCGTCGAAGCAAACTGCAGATATGTAGAAGTTGTAAGGGTGAGAATGAGTGGATATGAGTGGTGGAGCTTACCAGCTGCAAAAGGAATGCCGTGCCACTGCTAACCGCAGCAGCCAAGCTTGAGAGATAAGCAGTGGCCATTCTGTACTCGTGATACGAACTCCTGTTGACCTGCCGTTGTCGATGTTGTGCCTTCAGGCAATCGCTGCCGCGACGCTCGAACTCACTGGCACATGCACGTGGAAAAACCTCAATGGTTTTTGGTATGCAGCCGGCCAGACCGCTTCTGGACACGTCTACTTCCAAAAGGAAGGCGTTGAGAGATCTTGGTGGTCGACGTGGTCTAGCAGATATGTTAACTCGGTGACACATTTAGTCTTGTACTATGATCCAGAATGCTCTAGTCTGCGTCCGTCCCGTTGGATCATCGCCGAGATGTCCGACTTTGATTACTCTGCTACGTCGAACCTGGGCGGTAGCTGCCATTCGTATTCTCCAGAGATCTCCTCAAGCGTCTCTTCAGAGTTTCCGACGTCCGGTGAGTGGAATATGGTATTTGGATATTGCAGTTCAAGGTCGGTGGACAGAATTCTGAACTTCAAGCTCCAAAAGCCACGGCTGGTTGAAGGCTCTGATTTGGCTGGTCATCTAGAAATATACTTTGAAGGCTCTTGGGCAGCAGTTTGCGCCAATGGTTGGGATGATGTTGACGCGCAAGTTGTCTGCGATGAGTTGGGTCTTCAAGGTGGTTCTGCCAGCCGTATTTCCAACGCTAGAAATGCAACATCAGTTCTAGATGAGGTGACTTGCAATGGAGATGAGGTTGGTCTTGGTCTTTGTGCTGGTCGGGTGGGATTGCAATCTTGCACAGAGCTTGCTGCAGTTGAGTGCGAGGCCAGATTTGAAGAACTGTCGGAGTGTGCTTATTGGTTGCTTTAGATAGGTTTTGGGTGTATCGTGTTGTCTTGTCGTGAGCCTGGGCAGGAGATTCCTATACGACTGGTTGAGGGCAGCAGCCTGGAAGGCGCAGTGGAAATAAGCTACAACGGTACCTGGTCGGGTATCTGCTCGCAAGGTTGGGATGATGTGGACGCTGCAGTTGCTTGTCGTCATCTGGGGCTGGTTGGTGGTACTGCCTTCAGCGTGCGAAGAGCGAACGCCTCCGCTCGGATGACTCATGTGCGTTGCGGAGGCGTTGAGGCGAGATTGACAGCTTGTCAAAGTGTTGGACCTCCTCAAGAATGCTTGGATGAGGACTTTGCTGCAGTCCGCTGCTTGCCCACTAGCACGACGAGCACTGCTACGATGACAAGTACCACGACGAGCACTGCTACGATGACAAGTACCACATCGACAGGAAGATTCCAGTGCGAGCCTCCGAGCTTGTTTGGAAGTGAACTGCCAGAACGCGTGGCTTTCCACCCCGAAAAAAACTTCGCCTTTTGTCGCGAGATATTCACTGGTTCTTCAGGGCAGTCCGTGTATGACGCTTGCATGGATTTCTGCAATCCTGCTGGTGATGCTGCCAAGCTTGCTTTGCAGGTTGGCGTCAGTCCACGTGGTCTGCATCTGGACCAAGCCAAGGATATCTGCACAAGCGAGATCTTCTTGTATAATTCAAGCTTGGCCGAACTCTGCGACGAGCGACGCAATGCCCTGAACATCATTGAAGACAAGGCAGTTGATTTACTTGGTCAGACCTATGTTTTCAAGGCAGAGCAACGGGTGTTCAAGGCGAGTATTGCAAAGGCCTCAGCTGACTTGCAAGAGTATCTCCGGGGTGAGGACTTCAGACGAGCGATGGATGATGCCAATGGTCCTCAGAAGGCTAATGTCATGGTTGAGAAAGTCCAGGAGAAAGTAAGTCTGCTGACAGGTTCTTCGGATGAGCTGCGTGAGTCACTGATCAAGTTAACAACTAGTTCTGACAACCTTGTGGCAGTGGTCGATCAGCAGCTGAGCATGTTCGAAGAGTTCGTGGAGAAATGTGGGGGTGAATTACTGGCGTTCAAGAATTCCGCTGATGAGGTCATCATGGATATTTGTCACCAGACCGGAAGAAGTTGCTTCGAAACCACGGGCTCTCGCCACATAGGCTGTTGTTGCGGCTTCAACCCAATCCTGGATGCGGATGATGGTCGCTCAAGTTTGTGTAGCCAAGCCAAAGCGCAAACAGAGGATCAGGTCCAAGAGGCCGAAAATCGACTGAGCCAGCTCGGAGCCAGCGCAAGCTTGCAACTGGGAGCTTCATATGCTGAGTATGAAAGGGTGTGTCGTGGCCGTCGCCTCCAACGCGAAGATGCGCCTGACGAATTTCCAAGAGTTATTGGTGTTAGGCAGCTTCAAGATGAGAAATGCCAACGTCTTCCCAATTGGGACTTTGCCAACACTGCTTGGAGTTTGTGCGAACCCAGAGGGGATGATAGACGTGAAGCCAGGATGCAGAGCATGCAAGATGCATGTAGAGACTTCTGCGAGGGCTCGACCAATGCAGTGCCACTTCTGATGGGGACGCCAGAGTTCGGCTTTAATGCCACCGCTATGGAACACATTGCCGCAAGCGTTTTCATCAAGAACGATGCTCGCGTCCACGAATGTCACGTGTGGTCGCAAGCCTTCAAGGATGTTGAGCAAACCCTCGCCAGGTTTATGGCTGCCTTGGATATCTTCAACGTAGCCAAGATGTGGTATACCATTCGATTTCAGGCCACTTCCAAGGAAGTGCAGGAGCTGGTGTCTTCGGCTGCTTTTGAAGCAAACATATCTAGTCAAGGCTTCGCAGCCTACAACAACATCAAGAAGCTCACCCAGACTGGGTCTGCGAAGGATATCCAGGATCAATTGTTGAACGCCATCAATGGAGTACGTGTTGAAGCGTCAGCCTTGCAAAAGATGCTTTCTAGTAGCTCCGAGCTGATGCAGCGCTTCCTCGCAGAGTGCAATGGAGTGTTTCTTGGCCAAGGATCTAATGGGGAGCGATATTTGGACATATGCCGCCAATTCTTGGACCTCTGTGTGGAGGAAGAGGAAGCCTCGCACGTAGGCTGCTCTTGCGGCTACCACCCCTTCGCCACATTCGGCAATCCGCCTGATTTCAGTATTGGAGGAGCAAGTGATGAACTGAACACTATAGATGTTTGTGCAGAGGCCTGGACGCAGTCTCTTCCGACTGTTGTGCAAGTTTACCACAAGATCCGAGAAACTCTTCCAGAGTCAGAGCTCTTGAGCAAATATCCTGAGCTGGCTCAGCCTCCAAGCAAAACATCTTGTCCGCATCCCCTGAGTCTGACCGGGCAATACCCCAAAGACGCAGTCTTTGCCATTCAGCCTCCCGGGGCTTCTACAGCTTTCTCGACTACATCTAATGCTGAGGGTTCTTCAACGGCATCAGGCATGACTACCTCTACCTTGAAGGAAGACTCTACTGCTACGACGCCTTCAACGACGTCAGGCATGGCCACTACGATTGGTGTCGGTGCGCAGGAGGCGAACGAAGCCATTCCCAGCGGCGCTCCCTTGGCTTTCTGGGCGGTTGCTTATGGTTTGCTTGCCTACTCGTGAAGTCTTCATGAGGTCATATGCAGCCACATGCTTCAGTGACGGAATCGACAGCAAAGCGCTGCAGATCTGAGGCATCTCTCATGCTGTACAGGATACTTGCTTAACGATTGGAGGCGGCGAAATGGCGCCTTAATGTGACAAAGCACCTCCAATCGCCTGCTGGTGAATAGCACCTAGAGCCTGGAGTGCTATCCAGGACTTTGCCAACTAAAAAGATTCCATTCAAGACTTCAGACTTCCTGGTCAAGGGTAAAGTGCTGGCGAACCTGAGATTTCCTACGTTGTACAGTATGCTTGCTCAACGATCGGAGGCGGCGAAATGGATGCAGCCAAGACTT
This sequence comes from Symbiodinium natans, assembly GCA_905221605.1. Taxonomy (NCBI): domain Eukaryota; class Dinophyceae; order Suessiales; family Symbiodiniaceae; genus Symbiodinium; species Symbiodinium natans. The sequence goes on from CAJNDS010002414.1 coordinate 10,115, forward strand.
TGCTTGGAGAAAACGAGCGTATTCAGCAGCTTGCTTGTTTTGCAACATGTGGTCTTAAGGCCACGCAAGCGTCTTCTTGCAATATTTTGCTGCCTGCGGTTCCCAGCTTTCCCCCAAACAACTCGCGGCTACCGATTTTCTGACGCAGGCCGGTGTTTGCTGGATTCATATAGAATGGCTGCAGTAAACTTGTTGTTAACTGCGTCTAAGCTCCTTGTTCTAGTGACGGTGAGAGGTTCAGAAGTGCGGACTAGGCTCTGGGTGCACGCATGAGTGCTATGCACGCGCTGGGGCGGCGGCCTCGGGCAATGTCGGGCAATGTCGGTTAATTCCAACCCAACAGAAGTGTGCAGCTTTGAGGCGGAGGCTCAGCATGTGCTATCCTATCATCGTGGCAGCGCTTCTGGGAATTACTGCTGGGCAGGCAGGTGTGAAGAATCTTCGCCGCGCTCCCTCCCTCCTGCCTCCCTTCCCCCCCCCTAACTTTCAGGGAAGGCCATGCTGCTCCCTCTCTTCTGTCTCGCCAGACCTGCTCTCCTTTACGGCGGCTCCCCTTCCGGTTCCGCCGGTTCCCTCTCCTACCCCGCCGGTCCACGTAGGCCTCCTCTTTGGGTTTAAGCTCCGCCTCGCCTGTTGACTTCATGTTTAGAGTCGGTAGTCCGCTTCTCTCGGCGCGTACTCTGGTTTGCCCCTGTCTTTTTGCCCTGCCCCTCAGACCGCAAAGCCTCAACGGAAGCGAGCAAAGGAGGCGCACTGAACACGGCTTGCAGGCACAGGCGATGCGCAAGATCAGCCACGCGTGTGGACAACTGCACCACAACACGAACAAGAGTGCGAAACTGCCGACGCAGGTAAATGTGGTTGTTCTCCAGGCGACTAACGGAGCTGATGGAGCTAGACTCTGCACTGGACAAGACCTCTGGAACCTGTTCGGGCGCCTCCATCTGCTGGCCCCCCACGGGAGCCAGCGTGCACGGACCCTAGCGGTCAACGTCAGGTGGGATTTACAAGGACCTGTTGGGGCACAAAGATCCCGGTTCACAGGAGAAAATTTTTTGCCTCACTTCTCTGTGCTAAGGGTCCCATGCAGCTTACCATGCTTCAGCAAGAGCAGGATGTTCCCGAAGCTGAGTCCCCTGATGCTCCTCTTAACAAGAAGTTACGCTTGACCCAGGTGCATGATAAGATGTTTAGGAGGACTTCTGGCATATCTCAGCCTTGGGCAGTGATTGTCGACGAGGACGGAATCTTGCGGTCAATAAGTGGTTTTCTGTGGTGGTCCTCGAGCCACTCTGCTTCACCGTTGCCAGGGCTTTCTTTCAGTCCAAGACTTTGGGTTTCAAGACTGGTCCCTTGTCACAGTGCATTGCTGATGCGTTGTCCATAAAGGCCACTAGTACCTTGCACACCAGGGCCAATCACTTTCTGCGTTTCTTATCGTGGACGAAGAAAAAGGGTGTTGTGGCCCTCCCGCTGAGTGAGGCATGTGTGTACTGCTACTTCCAGGAGCACCAGGCCACCGCGGCACCGACTGCTCTCAGGAGCTTTCTTTCAACGCTTGCCTTTGCCAAGTTTACCTTGGGATTGTGTGGGGCTGATGAGGTTTTGTGCTCTGTACGCGTGAAGGGCCTTGCTGCAAAGAGGTACATGGATAAAAGGCCACTCACGCAGAGAGATCCATTAAGCGTTGAGCAAGTGCAACGTCTGGAAGAGATCCTGATGGATAATCTGCGTGCCATGATTGACCGGATAGCTTCCGGTTACTTCCTCTTCCTCATTTATGGAAGAGCGAGGTACAGCGACGGCCAGCGTGTCAGGAGCTTGAGTCTTGTGCATGGAGGTAGGTTCCTCGAGGCCACCGTCTACAGGTCCAAGTCTTCCGTTAGCGTGGAACGCAAAACACGCTTGTTGCCTGTCGCTGCTCCCATAGTAGGAATCACCGGCAGTGACTGGGGTTCCATTTGGTTTCTCTTTTGCAGAGTGAGGGGCTCTTGGGAGTTCCACAGGGTCCGCTTTTGCCCGCGCCTAGGAGTCAGGGTCGTTGGAGTGATCGTCCTCTGGCATGCGACCAGGCCAACAACTGGCTGAAGGCATTGTTGAGTCTTGATGCGAGCGTCAACGTTGGTACTCATTCATGCAAAAGAACTCCTTTGAGCTGGTGTGCCAAAAGAGGAGTGAAGCGTGATGTGAGATGCATCCTAGGATATCATGTGTCGACTTCTGCAGGCATTGGTACCGAAGTTCTCTACGAGGCTGATTCCCAAGCGGCTCCGTTGCGTACCTTTTGCGCTGTTTTGAAGGAGATTTCTGATGGCACCTTTAGGCCTGATCGTCCGCGTGGTGAACAGCTGTTGCGGAATGGTCAGCCAGTTGCTCTTACGGAGGATCGGAACAATGATTGTGGCGATGAAGACGCTGTGTCCACGTCGGAAGACAGTGAGGACGAAGAAAGTGTGGATCGGCCTGGTGAGGAGGCCGTCATCGCAGAAGCACTCGGTCAGTGGGAAGGGCGAGTGGATCTAGGCAAGATCCCAGAAGGTGCACAGTTCTTCCGAAACGCCGCTTCCCGGGTGATTCACTTCGTCGCAGACGAGGCAGGCGCGAACTTCATGTGTGGCAGAGGGATCACCCCTGTGTATGAACGGCAAACAGCCCAGCTTGCAATTTTGCACCCGAGATGCAAGCAGTGTTTCCGACATGTCATCGTATGAGATACGTACACGCAGTGTTTTCAGGCATGTCATCGCGCGAGATGAGCAAAAAGTGTCAACCTGCTGACCTTTGTCGAAGCTGTTAAGACATGATGCGCGCGCGCGCGCATCATAGATCTGTGCACGCTGCGAGGTGCGTCAGATACGTTTTCTTGATCTTACACTGAACATGCGTGTGCTGTAATGCTGTCTTACATGCATGTGTTGCATGCACTTCTGCATTGCTTGAGTGAGCAGAAACCATGTCTGTACATTTTTTTTGTGATTGCCTTATACGGATCAGTCTTTTCCTGTAGGAGCGGCTGCCGGATTCTCGCTGTCTAAGACAGGGCTGCCAGCCATGGCTTCGTTTTCGGAGAGCGCTCCAGTGTTTGAAGCCAGGTGTTTGAAAGTTGGGATGGCTCAGGCTGAGATTGACAAGCTTAAAGCTCAGGGGCTGACGACACTTGCAAAGGTGGCATTTTGCTGCTCGTACACGCCTGGCTCTGAGGATGATCAAGAGTTAATCAAGGCCTTGGATGCTGCGTTGGGAGCTCCTAGCTCGTTGGGTCAGCGCAGTGCATTTCGCAGGCTTTTTCACGAGAGTTTCGCCATCACAACTGCAGAGATGAAGACTTTGGTGGAACAGACCGAAGAGTCTGCTCCGCGCAAGTTGAGTGTTCCAGAGCGTGCAGAACGTTTCAACACCATCTCCAAAAGGCTCCCCGGACTCTCTATCCGGAATCGTCTGGAGCCCAGTGACAGCATGATCGACAAGTTCGTTTCTTTGTATGAGCAGAATCGCTTGCAGTTCGTGGCCTGGGACAGAATGACGAGTAGGGAACAGGAGATGGTGGTGGGGTCGCAGCGTGAGACAGTCCTTTCAGTCGACTCTTCAGGCAAGCTGAAGACTGAAAAGGGCGACCCTGCCAGGGCTGAGACGTCCTCCGAGCTTCTGATCCAGTTTGCACTCACACATCGCCATGGAAATGGCAAACCTGCTTGACTTCAACTGCCATGAGAAGTGGGTCGAACGTCTCCTCAGCGCCAGGCTGGACACTGTGCCGTCGACCCATGTGCAGCCGACATTCAGTCAGTTGCAACAAGCAGACCGAAAGCTGTTTCAAGTGCTTGCGGAGAAGACCCGAAGCGGTGTGCAGATCACCTCTGCAGGGCGGCCGCTTGATGCCGTGTTTGAGGGCGCTTGGCAGTCTCCTGAGGTCCTGCATCTTCTGCAGCCAATGCCAAAAGCAGTGGGTGGTACCCCACAAGGTGTGCCGCCTCCACCAGAAGGTGCAGCGGAGAGGCCACCGAAGATCCGTCGTACCGGGAGCAAGGGTGGCAAAGGTCCTGGGCGTGGGAAGAGCGGCCAGGGCAAAGGCTCCTGGAGGGTTCCAAGTGCCCTCGTAGGGACCCGATCCCACACTAATGCAGGTGAGCCAATCTGCTTTGGCTTTGGTTTGCGGACATGCAGAAACACGGTGTCCAAGGGCCGCTGTGAGAAGGGGCTCCACATTTGTGGATGGCCCCGATGTGGTAAATCCCATCCAGCCCTCGATTGTCCTCTGGCCAAGAGTCAGCAAAACGAGACCAGCTCGTGACTGGCCAAGGGGCCTGAGGTTGGGTTTGCCTCTCAGGCAATACCTGGTTCATGTGCGTCTCACGCACGTGATGAGGCTGAGCTGCCTCCTCGGGCCCACGAGGGTATCAGTAGAGCCGAGCAACACGTCGTTGCTGGCGGCGAGGCACGCCAGCGTGCCAAGCCTATGCACGTGAATTCCAGTTTTCTTTCAGACCTTTTAGTTTTCTCGAAGCCAGAGTCACACGATCAGACAGGAGCCGAGCAGTTTGCACTACGTTTGCTACGCCAGGAGACCATCTCTGTTGAGGACTTGCGCGCTTTGTGGGAGAAGCTTCCGCAGTCGCAGTCGGCCCGTGCAGAGGAGGATACCGGCTTTGGGGCTGGGGCCTATAGTCATGGCGGGGTTGCAGGTCTCCGACGGCCCACTAAGGACTTTCCTCTTGCCAGTGCATGTTTCGCGGCGTGGCTTCGACATGTTGCCCCAGGGGCCCCGTTCTCCAGTATCATGCTGCTGTGTAATGATGCCGCAGGTGTGCGCAAGGATATTCATAATGGACCCTTCGATTATGTCGTTGCTCCTCTCACCAATGTCACAGGTGAGGGGCTGGTTCTAGTCGGTTACACTGTCAGGTCATTGGAGGCCCTGAGTGCCGCCGATGCCGCATACCTGACTAGATTGGGGTTTAGGTTGCCTTCCCCGCCCGTCCCTGCCCTTGCCTGCCCTGTCCCTTGTCCCGCCAAAGACCCTACAGCAGTGCCGCCTCCTGGTGACCGTGCACCCTTGCGCAGCGTGCCTCCTGCGTGTTTATCAGCCGACTTGCCTTTGTTCCTTGAGCTTTGCTGCGGTTCTGCCACTCTTTCGGGTGTTGTGCAAGAGGCAGGTTTCAGTGTGTTGCCCATCGACTGGGGTCGCAATGTGCGCAAGCCTGCAGTTCACCCTTTGCAGCTTGACCTTCGTTCCCGTGCTTCCTGGGGTTTCGTCAAGGATTTAGTCAAGTGCCGCAAGACCTTTTGGGTGCACGTGGCACCACCCTGTGGCACTGCCAGCATGGCCCGTGGCATAGGACGAGGCCCTCGTCCGCTCAGATCGCCGCAACATGTTTGGGGCCTGCCTGGGCTGACGCCTGTTGAACTTGGGCGTGTCACCAGCGCCAACTCCATCTATGAAGAAACTGCGGCCTTCGTCGTTTGGATCCTCGACGATGCCCCTGATGTGCTTGTAACTGTGGAAAACCCTCTTCACAGTTTGATGTGGATGCTTCCCCCGTTTCAGTCTCTTCTGCAAAGATTGCATCTTGTGAGCTTTGATGCCTGTCGCCATGGCTCTACCAGAGCCAAAGCCACCGGTTTTCTGACCAATCATGATGCATTCAGCTCGCTCAGTGGCCCGTGCCCTGGTTGTGTTCAGCACGATGCATGGGGTCAGACGCCCGATGGCGCATGGAGCACCAAGTTGGAGGCTGCATACCCACGTCTCCTCTGCCAGCGTTTGCTGGCTTGTGCTGCACCTGTTGCTGCCGCCCGTGGCTTGCAACCTGACCGGGATGCTGTTAACCCACATGCCCTTGCACGCGCGGCTGCTGCTGTGCAACCTAGAGGACGCAAGTTTCCGCCGGTCATTTCCGAATTTGCCTACACAGTCACCGTGCGCTCGACTTCCGAGCCTCCCTTGAATGAGAAGTCCGCTGCTTGGATGAATGTTCCGCCCCATGCAAAACTTCTGCGCCGCGTGGTTGATAGGGGGTTGGATACTCAGCTTGCAGAAGGTGGTAGTGCTCTTGCACGTTCCTCAGAGGAGATCTCCCAAACAAGTGGCATCGCACGTTCCTCAAAGGAGCTCTCCCAAACAAGGGGCGGTGCACCTACGACAGCGTACACTTTCGGAGTATACCGCACGCCCATGCAGTTTCTTGCCGAAGCCAAGTTGATCACGCATCCCTTTGACTCTGCCAGGGCACTCCCCGACCCGATGCTCAGGGTCTTGTTCACGACGCTCACCAAAGGGCCATTGGAGATCATGAAAATTCGGCTTGCAAAACTGAAGCTTTGGAAGCAATGGGCGGCAGAACTGCAACCTGAAGAACGGGCTCTCAGGAGCAGCATGGCTCCTAGTGTTCGCAAGGTTTTGGGAAATAAGCGCATTGCATTGCTACGCAAAGTTGCCGAATCCCTAGAGTGGCCTGACACGAGCGTGTTCGGCGAGCTGACTGAGGGTTTCCGTCTGACGGGGTACATGCAGCGTACTGGTATCTTCACACTTGATGCCAACCGAGTCGGAGTTTTGGCTCGCTGCTCCGATTCGCAGAACCACGTTATGGGAGAAGGTTCAGTCGCAGCCAGAGCAGGACTACTCTGAGGCCATTTGGAGCCTGACGTTGGAGGAGGCGGACCAGGAAGGCAAGGCTTGGTTGGAAGGGCCATACGGTACGCGCGAGCTGGACGCCATGTTCGGGGGTGTTTGGTCCCCTTGCAGACGGTTTGGCGTCTGGCAAAATAAGTGGAGGGCCATTGACGACATGACCGAGTGCGGTGTCAACGCGTGCTTCGGTTGCTTTGAGCGCCTCTCTTTGCGGGCGCTTGATGAGTTGTGTTGGACTTGCCTGGCCCTCATGCGGGCGGCCAAAGCTAAAGGGCATGTGTGCTTTGTCCTCAGTACGGGTGAGCGATTGGAAGAACCTCTGCACAAGCTGTGGCATGATTGTGAGCGAGTTCGACCCGTGACCAAGACGTTTGACCTAAAAGCTGCTTATAAGCAGCTGCCGCTTCACCCAGAGGAGCGGACCAAATGTGTGATCACCATCAAGTCGCCGGAGGATGGAGCCGCTAAGGGTTTTGTTTGCAATACATTACCTTTTGGATCATCAGCTTCGGTGATGCACTTCAACAGGATCTCGCTGCTCTTGCAGCGAATCCTCTGGGAGGTTCAGGTGTTGGCTACTTGCTACTATGACGACTTTCCAGTTGCATCGCCGTGTTTCCTAGGGCAAGGCACCGACCAAGTGGTGCATGCGGTGATGGATCTTTTTGGCTTCGACCTTTCCCTTGACAAGGAAAAACCCTTTGGCACTGATACCGAGACGCTTGGTGTCATGGTAAACACCGCTGACCTTCTTCGTTTTGAAGTCGTCACCGTAGGGAACAAGCCGGACAGAGCAGCGGCGATGGTCAACAAGCTTGATGATGTTTTGGCAAAGGGCGCAGTTGTCACGCGTGAAGTTCCTTCAATGCTGGGACGGCTACAGTTCTCTGAGGCGCAACTGCTTGGGCGAGCTGGGAGATTGGCGCTGGCTGATTTGAGGGTGCTGGAGCAATGTGCAAGCCAGGAAGTCACTCTTAGTCAGACTCACGTCGATGCTCTTCTCATGCTTAAGCGGAGGCTTCTGGCGTCGGTCCCGAGGGCCATTCTTACTTCGGCGTGTTCGTCGCCGGTGTTGGTCTTCACGGATGGAGCGTGCGAGCCGTGCGGAGAAACCTTCAAGGCCTCTATCGGCGGGGTGCTCGTCGATCCTCGCGCTCAAGTTGTAAGGACTTTTGGGGCAGTGCTGCCTGAGTGCGTGGTTAGCAAATGGGCATCTGGCAGAAAGCACATCATAGGTCAAACCGAGCTCTATGCAGTTGTTATGGCACGCATTCTGTGGAAGTCCACGATCGAGAAACAGCGATGCTTCCTTTTCGTCGACCATTCTGGTGTCTTGAGCTCGTGCATCAATGGTACCTCGCGCGACACCAGCTGGAGAGAGTTGCTGCTACATCTGGAGTTGGCAGATGAGGCCAATCCTTGTCTTCCCTGGTTCCACAGGGTTCCCAGCCATAGCAACTTGGCAGACCCACCTTCGAGAGGGACGTGGGATGAGCTGAGTTTCCTATCCAACGTCGTTGTGGACAGCGTGACATGTTTCCTTTCTGATCAATATCTTGCTTCAACTTAGCACAGTCGAGAGGGGTGATATGCGTGCATCAGTTGTACGCTCGAGTCATGTGGCGTTACACTCTCAGTGTGATGTGAGCACTCTCAGTGCTGCAGCGTGGCGCTCCAAGTGTCAGTCAACTTTTGAACCTTCCCCTGACTCGGCTGTGCCGTGCAACAAAAGAGCAAGGAGCGTGAGTCCTGAATTATAATGTGAATGTTTTGCTCTTTTATATTCACGGGTGTGGAGTGAATTTGAAATACGTTATGGATGACATGGTCTATAAGCATACGTTCATGCTTGCATGACGGTGTTTTATAGAAACATGTCAAACAAAAGCAGTGTGCTTTTGGTCCATAACGTTTTTCTACTAGGTCGCATGTTGTTTTATTTGCCTGATGATTTGGGAAGAATCTTGCTGTTTATGTGAGCATGTTGTTTTGCATGGGCAAGATTTAGGCTCACGCGAGAAGTGAGGCAAAATTTTTTCTCCCACCCAACCCGCCCTTGGGGTGATATGCGTGCATCAGTTGTACGCTCGAGTCATGTGGCGTTACACTCTCAGTGTGATGTGAGCACTCTCAGTGCTGCAGCGTGGCGCTCCAAGTGTCAGTCAACTTTTGAATCTTCCCCTGACTCGGCTGTGCCGTGCAACAAAAGAGCAAGGAGCGTGAGTCCTGAATTATAATATGAATGTTTTGCTCTTTTATATTCACGGATGTGGAGTGAATTTGAAATACGTTATGGATGACATGGTCTATAACGCCGCGTACTGGGCGGTGGGTGTGGCCCTGTCTCGCCCTTCCCTCCCCTCTCATCGGTTTTGGCAGGCTCCTTGCTTGTCTTTCCCTCCTCCTCCCTCCCTCCCGCCTCCCCCCTGTCTCCGCAACCGGTGGCATGCTCCTTCTCGCCTTCCCTCTCCCTCCCTCCTGCCTCCCTTCCCCCCTGGCTGTCAGGGTAGGCCGTGCTCCTTTTCTCTCCTGTCTCGCCAGACCCCCTTTTCTCGCGTGGTCTGGACCCTTCTCGCGGGCTCCTTGCCCTGCCCCTCCCTTTCCTGCCGGTACGGCGGTCCCTCTCCTGCCCGTGCCCGGTCTTTTCGGGTGGTCCAGGAAGGCCATGCTTTTTTTTTTTTCTTGGGTTCGTCAGACTCCCCCTCTCGCAGCGAACTGCGCTCTGGTTTGCCGCTACGATTTTTTCTGCTTTCCCTCCCTCCTGCTTCCCTTCCCCCCCCGAGAATGTCGCCAATGCTCCTCCTTTCGCATGCCCTTCCTTTTCTGCCGGGCGGTCTGCCCCTCCCCCCCTCCCTCCGTCTTGCTAGGCGGTCTGTCCTCCCCCCCCCTCCCCCCCGTGTTTTTTTTGTTTCTCTTTTTTTCTTTTCCTTCTCCTCTCTTCCTTCGTTTCCTTCGGCCTTTTCCCGTTCCCACCCTTGCACACTTGCAGTCCCGCTGTGAGTTCTTGGCCCAATTGTTTTCTAGTTTACTGAGTGCGTCCGCCCTACTTGCTTCCCATGGATCAGGACCTCCGCCAGTCAGCCCACCGGGCTCTGCGCATGGGCTTGCTTCTTGCAGCAAGGAGTATTGACCACTTGCTCCCAGCCGCGCGCCCTACTTCTGAGCCCGCCCAGCCGACCCGCCCCGTGACGGTGCAGCATCCCGCGCCCCGCCGCAGAAGCCGTTCCCGCTCCAGATTCTCCGACCCGGGCCTGGCCCCTAAATCCTGGGCCCAGCCAGTGAGACGCCCCAACTTCCCTCCTGACCGTGCGGCCACCCATGGCCAACCGGGGCACAACTGCCCGTGCAGCCTCGACCTCCACGTGCCAGCCCGGCACAGATACCCTCCCGAAACCCCACGCCCGCGCACCGTGTTCGATTCTGCCCCATTTTTGCGCCAAGCGCACAACCGTGCACAATCCCGGCAGCCACGCCCGGCTAACCGGCACCATGCCACCCCGCCGGTCCCCGGCTGGGCCTTCAACAGGCAGCCCGGCCTTTTCATTCGGGGCTTCCCTCGCAGCCCTCTCTTGCACACCTCCACGCTGTCTATGCACCTCTACTTTGGCAAGCATCACTACAGGCCACTCACCTGGTTTTCTCGTGCCTTCAGCAATCCAAGCCTGTGCGTGCGTATCATGCAAGAGCTTCAGCGCAACAACACCCCTGACCGTAAGGGCCGGGTTGCTCTGGCCACCCCTGCTGGCTTGCTCAAGGTTGCACTAGCCCTGCCCGATCCGACCAATGCTCTTTGTGATTCCCCAGCTTCTGCGGCGCCGGCCCCCTGCTCCCCGTGTTCCGGCTCCTCCTGCCAGAGGTCCTGCCCGTGCTGCCACGGTTCCGCCTACCCCGGATTCGGCTTCTCCCACATCGCCCCCCCCAACGGTCTCCTTCGTTGCGACACTCTACGACGAAGGCCGTGAATGCGTCTGTTGCCGCCAGGACTTCCTCGATGGCGAGCGCCTTGAACGTCTGCGCTGCCTGCACATTATGCATTCCGATTGCCTGCAAAGATGGCGCGCCTCTGAGCACTCGCGCGGCAGGTGTCCGGAATGCAACACCCAGGTCCTGTAGCGTGCCCCAGGAGGGCGTGCAAGCCAGCACTGCCATCGCTGAGAAGGTCGGTCCATGATGGAGTGGGAGCGGGCGGGGGCAAGCGGAGGGGCGAGGAGAAACAAGGAGAAGAGGAGGAAGAAGCAAGGAGAGAAGGAAAAGGACGACAAGGAGGGGAGGAAGAGACAAATGGCAGCCAAGAGCAGGACAAGCATAAGCATGCCAAACGTGACGGTGCACCAAGCCCTTGCAGGTCGCTAATGGCTGCAAGGGAAAGCAGCTCTTATAGCAAGAGAGACATTTTCCAAGCACGCACCGGAGCGAAGGGTGAATCTGAAGCCCGCAGGCATAGGATGGCAGGAGCAAAACTGTTGTGAGCCTGACAGCAGGAGCAAAATTGGGCTCCTCGTCAGCCTCGGAGTCTGATGCTCCTGCAGCCCACCCAGTGGCTCAATGCGGCAGTGCTGGCCGTGATCGGTTTCAGTTGGGGCCTCTGGCACGGTCAAGGCCTTGCGTCCCTTGGGGCCGATGTGGGCTTGCTCAGTGAAACAGCCCTCATCTCCGGTTCACAGCACGCGTAAAGGCCTCCTTGCAGCTGGTTATCATGCCGTCAGCCATGGTCAACCTTCCTCCTCCCCTGGCCGTGGAGCTGGCTCAGGCGCCCTCCTAGCGGTTCGTTCGGCTTACGCAGGGCGCTGGGCTGACATAGCTCGAGACCAGTCTGGCAGAGGGCTGGCTGCCACTATCGTCGGAGTCGGGGACCTCCATTCGTTTCGTTTCGTCGCGGTCTATGGCCCGGTCGGGGCCTGCCTGCCTGGTTTTACCACTCTTTGTCAGCTAGAAGCGGAGGCTCGTCTCAAACCCTTCGTAGCCGAACAAGTCGCGGAGGCGATCTCCTCGCGCTCCTGTTGGTTGTCGGCGGTGATTTGAACTCCTTCTGCTCCGACCCCCATCGACCACTGGGGCGGCTCATACTCCGTGCGTCCCGAGCGTCTGTGCACCTTTCTTCCCTAGGCCTCCAGACCTTCGCGTTTTCTCCTTTTTCTCACATGCAGCCCCTCGGTTGAAGTCAATGTCCTCAACTCTGCTAAAGTTTGGCAATGGCCGCGTCGTGCAGACCACGCGCCTGTCCTGGTGGACCTCTCTGTGTGCATTCCTACCATTCCAGATTCGCCCCCTACATCTCACGCTTGGCGTTCCCTGGTCTCCCGGATAGACCGTGACCTCCCTGCTCATGTGCTGGCGCAGCCAGGCAAGCACGAAGCCTCCCTCCATCACATTGCGGCTGTTTTGACGGCCGTAGCTGATTCCTGGCACTCTGTCCCCGTCCCTGTCTGCGAAGGCTTGGACGGCGTTTTGGGACACCCTTCCCCTGCTCTTTCACACGCGTCGGCCTCGCAATTAAGTGAAGCATTCACCGCCTTGTCCCATGCCCTACTTGCTTGCTTCCCAATGTCCCCTCCGTGCGGGGACCGACAGGCCCGCAAGTTGTCGGATGCCTGGCACGCCTGTCTGCTGGAACTCCGGCGCCTTCGCCGCTCTATTCTGGATGCCATCCCCAGCTTACCCGGGCCTTTCTTGGACCTCCGCCAATTTCCCTTGCATGCTGCTTGTTCCCTCTGGTCCAAAGCTCACCGCCTTGACACTCCCACACGCTCCCGGCCCCGGCCCCCCGCCGCTCCGTGGGACCAGTTTGGCTCGCGCCCTGAACAGTGGGCCCTTGATTTGGGTTTTCCCCCTGCGGTTGCTGCCATGGCACCTCTATGCAAAGACGCTTCAGTCTCTAGTTCTCAGCCTCGCCCCCCAGCATGCTCACCCTCCATCGCCTGGGATCCTCTCCGCGACAGCTCCCGGGCAGTGCCTGCGGAATGCGTTCTTCTACTCACGGACTGGATCACGGAGGCCAGCAAGCGTCAATCCACCGCAGCGTCGCGCAAGTTTGCATCCTTGCGCCATCAGCGCCTCCACCTCCTCTGCTCCGGCAATATCCGTTCCTTGGGCGCACGATGCTGTCCTTTCCTTCTCTTCCAGCACAGCAGCCAACCGTGGTGCAGTCAACTTCTCCTCACTCGCCTGTGCGCCTCCCGGTTCGCCATTGGCGCTCATTGGAGATGCAATGCGTTGGTGGTGGTGGGCGCGCCGCCCTGCCCCCTGCCCAGGCCCTCCCCACCTTGTGGTTGCTGGTCAGGACTTACTCCTCGACCATTTCCGTTGGCCTGATCCCCACGTCTGCCTCGTGGTACGTGTCTGGTCCCCGCCGTGCACCTCCTTTGTGGCCCCCACTTCCGCCTCAGAGCGCCTTTCCCTCATGTCCAAATTTCGGCATTCCCGGCCTGGGTGCAGTGGGTGGAAGCTCTGCTACCTTGAAGCCTTCCCGCTGTGGGTTCAGGACCTCTTCTGGTTTGCGGTAGACCTGCAGCGCGCGACGGGGTGTGTCTCTTCCTCCCTGCACCGCCGAGCAACTCCACCTCCCCAAGCCCTCAGGTGGCTGGCGCCCTCTTTCCATGTTGGAGGAGGCCTTTAAGGCCATTGAATCCCCCGTCGCCTCCAGACTCAGCTCCTCCCGCTCCTTGCTGTGTGCAGACGCGCCGTACAGCGAGTTGAACCGGGCTTAATTACTCGCGTGGCGTTGCTGCGGCCTCCGAGGTCCTTTACACGGATGTCCTCGTGTGCGAAGACGCAGTCCGGCACGACCTCCCTCTTGTCCGTGTCCCTGCTGACTTCGAGAAGTTCTTCAACACCCTGCAACTCTCCCAGATCGATGCCCTCCAACAAGGCCGGGGTCTGCCCGATAGTGTCCGCAGACTGCGCAACTCACTGTTCTCTGCGGGCTCCGTCGTGCTCGACACTCGTGTCGGTCTCACCGCCCCTGTTCTGGTTTCCCGCGGTGTGCCGCAGGGCGCTGTCTCATCTCCAGAGGTCTCCCGCGCTGCTTAGGGTTTAGGGTTTAGGGTTTAGGGTTTGGGGTTTGGGGTTTGGGGTTTGGGGTTTAGGGAACACCGCACTCCCCTCAAAGACGGAGTACAAGTATTCAAGGATGAGAGTTAAGTTAGTTTGGGGAAGTCTCGGGATAACTACAGGGATTCCGGGGCAGAAGATTGGTGATGACTTAGGCTTCCGTGTTGGGTTTCTCGCGAATGAAAACCCTGAGCCCTCAACTCGAGATGCATCCCGAAGACCACACCAAAACCCGGAGCCCCAAATGACGGTTCTGATCCTAAAACCGATACCCTCAAGACCGAACACCCTTTTGGGGACCTCTATGGGGGGGGTCTCTCCTTCTGCAGCAGAAGCGCATGTTCATGTCTTCAGGGCGCTCAAACACTTAGCATACCCTCACTCGAAACGACGGCTCAAGAAAAACTGACCAAGTGCTGCGCAACCGACACGTTCAATGTTTGTTCCTGTCCAAGCAAGACATGTGCACATGGCCCAGGTCTGCAGATTTAACTGATGCGCAACATCCTGACGCGCGCTGCGCTCAGTCTGTTCGTGTGTCTCTTTTCTCTGGAGAGATCTACGAAACCCACTGGTGGCCATAGTATGTAAGAGTCATTTTAGAATCCTGTTCGTTGGGAAGGATTTCAAGTCTTTTTGGATGTTGACCTACCGCCGAAAAGCAGAACTCAGTATGTTGGCTGCTTTTGGGAAAGTCCCATACTGAGTTTGCCGGCGCCGGCAAACTCAGTATCAGCCGTTGTTTTAGGCAGTGGGGCCGCCGAGCGTCCAAACTCAGTATTTTGGCCGGGCCACAAAATGAAGCTTTGCAGGGCCCAGACCCCTCATGCTGAGTTGGCCGGCGCCGTCCAACTCAGTATGGCACTTTTTTCAACACGGACCAACATACCGAGTTGGGCTTCTGGCTCCTGTGGAGTTTTCCTGTGTTTCGCAGACACAACACCTGTGGCTGCATGTGCTGTCCGCTGCGTTCCGAGGACCGACTGGCGCCTGTCTGCGTCAAACAACCACACGGGCAGCGGGATCCACTAAAATAATTCAGCTTCATTGATTTATTATATCTTATAAGGATTCTTTATCCAAGTGGTCATAATTCAAGCTCTAAGGCCTCATTCCAAGTCCAAGTGGTCATTAATTCTTGATAATTCCAAGGTCCAAGTCTTGAATCCAAGGTCCAAGGTCCAAGATCCAAGGTTCCAATGTCCAAGACCCAAGTTCAAGATCTATTTGTTGGATGAATGAGTGTTCATCAAGCTCCTGATTTGGTTGTTAAATTCAATGTCCAAGAATTCATATAAGATTGATTGGTATTGTCGAAATATTATATTGAATTCATCTTCTCAAGATTTATTTGATGATGACCTCATTTTATAAGCTGATTTGTATGAGATCTGAACAGAAATCATTGGTCCTTAGATCTAATTTGGTAGGAATATCCTTGGATAGTATTTTTTCAAGAAAGAAGATCTCATTTTCATTAGTTTTCTATATTAATTCTTTTGCTAGGGCTCATATTTTAGATTAATTGACCCGAGATTATTCTTCAAGACCTTATTATTAGCTCATCCTCTTACTCTACTCGGTCTTAGCTCTCGGTATGTAGCTTGTATCTTAAGCTAAGGATTAGACAAGCCTCCACTGCAATTGCTTGTATATGTGCAAAGAGCAGTATCATGATCTTTGGGCGGTGCATATTGTTTGTTAGTATGATTTCTATGAAAAGAATAAAATCTGCTGAAATAAAGTGTTTACTTATGATGTCATGTGCAGCTGTAGCAACAATAATTTAGTTTGGCAGTGTTTAGTTTAGTTTGGTTTAGTTTGGTCTTGCTCAATGGACGATATTTAATTCTATATGGTAGTCTTGAAATTGGTGGCTTGTTATTGGCTTGAATCAGGTGACTAATATTTGCAAAAGTAAAAGGCTTGCCTTTTACTTTTTATTTTTTGTAAATACCAGCTGTTAGAGTACACATGTTGTTGATATTGATGTGGCTTGATTGTTGTGACTTGATATTGGAGAATGGAGGCTCAGATTGATCTCCATTTTCCAATGCTAAGCAATTGACCATATCTGGATATATATAATATACCCTCAATATTGATTGGGGGTTGATGATGGTTGGCTTCATGATTGGTTTCAATACTTGGGTTTGGAATGGAATTGAAAAATTCCATTCTATTCCAAATCCAAGTGGCCTATCTCTACTTGAGGTATTTGTTGTTGTGTTCAAGTTACAAGCTTTGATGGGGCCAAATGATAAATGGTAAATCGATCAATTACCCCTCTTCCTGATATTATTAATGAGGTATTATTTTCATGAGCACCATTTTGATATATCATCCAGCTCCACTCCACTACATCTTAGTGGAGTAGCTGTTATTTTATTGTTATTTTTGTTATTAGTTATTATAAAATTATTCCTCCATGTAAATTTTGTTGTCTTATCCCCTCAAATCTATTGTCTTGGACACTTGACTGTTGTGGAAAGGTCCAAATATTGGTGAAAGGCGGTCTATTTCTAAATGGATATTGGCTTCATAATGTATTGTATAGCACTTGAATTGTATGTTGTAGGGCGAGATCGTATTGTTGGGCACTTTAATATTGGTGGTTATAGATCGAAATAGAATTATTATTAGATGATATTAAATCAATTTGATTTGGAAAGGGAAAAGATCCCCTTTTCCTTTTCCTTTTCCAAGCCAAATCACCTCCTCAAGCCGAAGAATAAGACGCCTCTATTTGGTTCTTATTCATATTACGATCCATATTTCTCATATCATAATATTATTTCGAATTTTCAAATATATGAGATCATCCTCTTAATTGATCCGAATGGAAACCAATGGAGATCGAGGATAATTGATATGATGAAACATGAGATAAATTCAATTGAGGCCCCAAGAAATCTCATATTTCCATCAATAAATGAAATAATCATATCTCCAACACTTCATGATATCTCAAAGCAACGCGAATACGGATTAAATATCTTCCCATATTTCGGTGCAAGAGGCGTCTGCTCCCAATACAGATTATAGACGAAATTGAATTCTTAGAAGAATCGATCCTCAATTCCAGAACGAGAATAAAATTCCGTATTACCTAATTGAGAATATATTTCATCTATTCATTTCATAATAGGGGATCAAATTCTAATTCGAATATAATTCTTTTCGATCGAAAAAAGACACATGTATTTCCAAAAATATTAATTAAGAATATTCCATATAAGAATAATCATCTCTATTATATTTCTTCGGTATCCTTTATCATGACTCCCCATTTAATTATGAAGATAATTATTCATTTTATTTCGAGATTTAAAAAGTAGTCCAGAATTAAATATCAATTTCAAATCATTTCAATGTTAGATTTATCAATTCCATAAATCTCCTCTAATCATAATTTCTTCTTCCAAAGATTTTGTTAAATATTCCTTTGAAACTAAATATATCGATAATATTTATTCTAGAAAGTTTGGTTTCTTAAAAGATAATTTCAATTCTTGTATCTTCTCCGAATATAATAGATTCGGGTTTAGAATCCCGTGTGGTCGGGTTTAAGATTTGGGATTCAAAATTTAGGGTTTAATAAGATTTAGGATTTAAAATTTAAGATTAGAATTTAAGATTTAAATTTAAGGAAATTCTAAACCTAAATCCCCGCTCACATCGGAGCCCATAACCGATTCTTCTAATTTACAAAGGTCATCATTCAAAATAAATTCGAATCATTCTCGTATATAAAAATTCCATTTCAGAAGGAAATATGAATCTTATTCTCGTAAAATTCATGATTAGAAAAAATTGATAAATGAATCTCCTTTATATCTCTTTTCTAATGATGTTCCTTGTATTCTCGTAATTCGGGATGGCGATAAGTCTTTTCTCTGAAGAATGCGAAGAATAATTAAGATACTATCTTCAAAGAGATTCTAGCTTCTAGTCTGTCCAGGAGAGAGCATCGATATATCCCTCGATCGGAATAAAATCTTCGTCCCACCTTGAATTATGGTTTCTGCACATCTCTAAGTTCGTCCTATTCGGTATCCCACTCAGGGTTAGAGGGGCAAAAACTAGCACTCAAGCCCCGGATGATGAAGACTCATCAGCGACGGGTACAACGTGCCAGAGCTTCCCTGAGTTAGCATCCCTGAACTCAACCCTCCCTCGGACCTCGCTTCAACTTGGAATCTCTCAATACCATCTCTCCCCCCTGGACACAGTGTTTGTGCAACCCCGGCCTCGCAGAACAGACATCGGAATCTGCACGAGACTCTGCGAAAACCAAAGCCCTTGACCCAACCCCCCCATTATGTCTTCGAAGCCCTTCAGAGCCCCCCAAGAGACCAACTATCCCCAGCCCCCCCCCATCAGAACCCTTCGAACTCGGTGATAAGTAAGCCTTCGCAGCAAGACCCTAAAAGTTTCAGCCTCGTCCCTAAATTCTCGACACTTCTCGTCTCAAAGAGCGGAATCCCTCTAGAGAAACCTTGAGCAGGCAATTTCACTGTTCTGGCCGGGTGGACAATCTCGTTTGCGTTCGTGAGGTGAACAAGCTTATATTGAGATTATGAAGGATCGGTTTCCCGATCTCATAGGTCTCACTTGTTCTCTTGTCAACAGCGTTCTTGCTGATGACTGAGCAACATGGCATGCAAGTCCGCTGCATTTGCAGTGGAGATTCGCACATCTACAGAGCCTGACATTTTAGGATTGAAAATGCTACAATCTTCATTGCACAGAAGCAGCACGCTCCCATCTTCGACCGACGACTGCAAGTGCTGGAAGCGAGCATCAGCAAACTCAACATTGCCTAGTCGCCTGTTGCCACTGAAGTACGCCACCTTGTCGTTGAGCACGTAGATCGATGCATTGCGGACCCAGGTTTTCTTCCAGCCAAATCGCTTGCCTCCAAAGCAGATGGCAAGAAAAGGTGATGACCCTAGCGGGAAGATTTTAGGTAGAGACGCACCAACGAGCCTGGTGCACTGAAGTTCCGGTATGTCACCGATCCATGGCAACCTTCTGCCACCAGCACCGCCTTTGCGCAGAGACCATCCACAAGCCGAGCACAGCTTTTCAGTGATTGCGCGCATTATGTTGGCTTTGGACGTCTGACCTCTTTCTGCAGCTGCAGTCTTTCCTCGCTTGGGCTCGCCGATGCCACGCAACCCATTGCTGCATTAGATCCCGTTCACAGTAATACTAAGAATGCCTCCGGATCCCGTTCACAGCTGCTTGCACTAGGATTTGGTCAGGGATGTCCAAGCTAATGGGCGCTGCGGATAGTCGTTTCGGGTAGCAGTTCCGAGTAAGTGTTGCTCATGGTACGCTGGAGCCGGTAGCAGGCGCACAGGTCCAGCCTCATCACATGCCACATGACTCTTGTCAGAAAGCATGAGTCCTATGTGTCAGCCTCAGGTCCGTATTCCACCTTGAAAGGACATCCTAAGCATGCCAAGAGAGGCAAGCGCGGGCAAATTTTCTCATTTCTTCCCAGCACGGCGCGCTCAACTGTCCCAACCTTGGTTGGGCCGAGGACAGTCATTCGTGGGATCGCCCTGACATGCTGCGTACTTGAAGATCCATGGGTAGTTCTAAGTAGGCTTATAAGTAATGTAACTATACTTATAACTGGATATAGCCTTATTTGGAGTACTTATAACTTATAACCCTACTTACAACTACCCATGAACATTCTGCGTAGGACAGGGGGGGGTCTTCTGAGAAAGCGGCCGTAATCCTCCGCATGCCTCTGACGAGCATCTAAAGCCTGTCTCCTTTCAGGAAGATGTCTCAGTGGCTGTGAAGGGTCACCTCTATGAATTGCCTGCCTCAATGCTTCGGCGTCGCCTGCTGCTTTCCTACAGCACATGGTTCGGGTTTCAGCCAAGAGGAGGTTTAGGGTTTAGGATTTAGGGTTTAGGAAAGGTCTTCCCAGCGCTGAGCCGCAGGCTCAGCCTCGGCACTCTGCCGGGTCGGAGGCTTCTCCCCAGGAGCCGGTACCTCTAAGCACGTGCGAGGTGCAGCCTCTCGGGGTTTTTAAATTTTAAGGTTTCAGTTCAAGACATTTCGGGGTTTTTAGGGTTTGAGTTAAAGACATTTCGGGGTTTTTAGGGTTTCAGTTAAAGACATTTCGGGGTTTTTAGGGTTTCGGTTAAAGACATTTTGGGGTTTTTAGGGTTTCAGTTAAAGACATTTCGAAGAGCAGGTGCCTTCGATGAAAGATGGAGGCAAGCAAACATCATTCAATCAATGCTGCTGTGGCTGGGCAGATGCGCACCAAGTTCTCAACTTTGAGTGACCTCATGGCCGGTGCACTCCCGACATTCCCAGCAGACATGAGCAAGAGGTCTTCAGTGGGCCGCAGGCTTATGCTCATCCCCGAGGTCGACCTTCCATCGGCCAACCTGCTAAATGATTTGAGGAACCGGCCTTCAACCGCGGCAAGGAACTCTTGCTCAGAGCCTCCGTGTCGAAGCTGATGCACCTTCTATCGGTCCCAATCTTAAGGGGCCACTCTGGAAGCCAAAGGAAGCTAAAGGAAGCCAAGACAGGCCGGCCTGCCCTTGCGCCCATTCAGGTCCTGGGGACATGTTGCAAGGATCGTTGAGGATTCAACAGCAAAATAGTAGTGCCAGGGTGTTTCGCAATTAAACCGGGAACTAAGACCGTCGAAGAAACCATGAGCACCGTAGTACGGCCAACGCTCTGGCAGCTTCGCGGAAACTGTACGTAATGATGACAAAAAGCTTCCAAACCCCGCAAAGCGAAGCCGAAAACTCAACAGTAGGAGCAGAGGAAGGCTGGCAGCGCTTTCAATCTGCGTCCTGCTTCGCGACCAGGTTCTGTAGGCGAACCACAGCCCCTGCAGTGAAGTGGACGTCTTTCGTGTGCCGGACAGGGTACTTGAAGGTTCGTGGGTGGTTATGAGTAGGGCGAGGGCGATAAGTACCTAGAAAAGGCTATAACCAGTTATAACGGTAGCTACCTTACTCATAACCCCACTTAGAACCACCCATGAAGCCCCAAGTAGCAGGCAGATCGGCCTGGATGAATGCCTTTGACCTTTGGCCAGCTGGTGTTTGTCCTTGGCAGCATCTTCATTACGAGTTGTGGGCTAAGCCATTGTAAACCAACCGCTCAGAAAGGCTCGGACCCCAAAGGTCTTGCAACTGGCTTTCCGTCAGTCTGGGCAGCATCAGCAGGGTTGCTGGCAGCGTACCTGGCTTTGAACCCTAAACCCTGAATCCTAAACCCTAAACCCTAAACCCCAAACCCTAAACCCTAAACCCATAGAGATGCACACCTCGGCCGCCCCAAACTTCAAAGAGCCGGTCAGGCTGCTGCCGGCTCACTTCCCACTCCAGGTCGATGTCCTTGCGCACAGAGGGCCTTTAGAATGCCTTTAGAAACACCCTAAACCCTAAACCCCAAGCCCCTAGACCCTAGCCCTAAACCCTAAACCTCAAATGCCTTTAGAGATGCCCAAGTCTATAGGTGAAAATCCGAGGGCAGAGCCTTCGAAGCGGTCAGGTTGGACTCTTTGATCGATTTCTGGTCGCCGCCGACCTCGGATGCTTGGCTTTTGCCGCGTGGGCTGCTGCTACTATTTTATCGTCATAATGATAGAGTCATACATTAGTAGCAATATTCGTATTCATATTAATATGGTACCATTCATAGTCATATTGATATAGTCATGCATTCGTAGTAGTATTAGTATTCATCATATTACTATTTCTACGACAATTACCAAGAATGCTATTTCGGCTATTCATATTAATCTTACTACTATCAAAATCAATATCAATATACTCTGTACAGTCTGCGCAGTGCAGGCTTGTCTGATCAAAGTGCCCGCGCAGGGGCTTCGACTATCTTCTCACTCCACGCGCCTTCAGACGGCTTACGAAACTAAGGGGCCCCAATGAAAGACCCCAAATCAAAGGCGTTCCAAGGACCCCAAAGGTACCCCTAATTTCGGAAACCCAGACGGCTCCGAAGCCGGGCTCGCTGCCAGTTCCACGGTCCATCTCAGCGACTCAGCGTCTCTGGACACCAACCTGCTTCAGCTGGCTCTTAGTAGGGAATGAGGGAATGAGGTGCCCTGTATAATCCCTTAAAGGGTATATATAGGGCCCTAATTCCCTTTTTCCCTACTAAGAACCAGGAATTCAAATCCAAGGCCCAAGTGCATTAATTTCCCCTTCGGCCTGCACAACTGCCCATTCAGATGAGCTGCGCTGGCGCTCTGCCTCGCTTTGCCAATTGCACCAGAAGCACTCCGCCAGCAGTTTCGTGCAGCACACAGCCCAACCGAGAAGCGCACAAGCCGTCAATCTTTGCCTCCGATGAAAGCCATGACCAACAGCTGAGGCTGACAGTGTGGCTCTACTTGGAGGTTCATGGTACTTACTAACCAGTTATAGCTGAGCTTATAACCCTCCTTATAATTGGTTAAAAAGTACCATGAACCTCCAAGTAGCTGATATGAGGTCAGCACAGGCCGATTCTTTATCAGGTCTGCGTCGTGGGCAGCTTCGTAGTCCTCAGTCTCTCCAGGAATGATTTCCTTCCTCCTTCCCCCTTCCTTCCCCTTTCCTTCCCCTTTCCTTCCCCCTTCCTTCCCTTCCCATCGCTCCCTTGCCTGGCCTTGCGCATCTTCAAGGAAGGCTGCATTTCCTCCAAGCCAC